>CABFWB010001964.1:108509-125814 GCA_902151455.1 Timema bartmani
GTCGAGCTCGGTGGTCTTGGGGTAAAGTTCTCGCCTCAGGACCCCCAATGTTCATGGGTTCAAACCCAGCCAGGGTCTACGGATTTTTCTTGAGCGATAAAAACAGTAGCACAACTTTCTTTGGAGGGAAAGTAAAGCCGTAAGTCTCGTGTTGAATGTGGCTTGTAAGAGAACCCTGGAAGATATGTGAAAATGCCTTTCCCGAAAAAATTGGTAGGCTCTTTCGCACTCGCTCATAAAAATTCTCGTGTGGTTGATATAATTAGACGGTTCAGAAAGTACGCTTTAAATACCTAAAGTAAATAATATAACTTTTTCTATTTGCAAGATAAGGTTCTTATGAAGATTGGACTGTATCAATACTTGCAGTCGATTCTAAGTATGTTCCTTCTTCTTATCGACACACCCCTTTATTCCGGTGTGTGTGTGAGTGAGAGAGAGAGAACGTGAGGAAGCAGACGGTAACCTCAAGGAATGCCTCCAGCATTACCAAGTCGAGCAGGAAACGGACCGACGAACTTCCTGCCATCCGCGCCCTCCTCCATCTTCATTACTTTCACGTAATTACTGGCTTAACTTAATTGGTTTACATACTATAGCGCGCCGAGTGGGGCCCCATTTGACCGCGCCAGCACTTGCTGGAGAAGGGGAAGGAGGGGCTCACCGCAGAGGAAAGGTCACCACTTGCAAATAACAAGAACTTTCTGGAGACGCGGTCAACACGTCTGACTGAACCAAGAAGTCCGAGGTGATATTTCACGTTGTAGTTTTCTACCTTTTCTCTTTAGGGAAGTATTTTGTTTGTTTACATGTCTTACTACTCGTCCAAGCTATTCGTAAATTTACACTATTCTGTTGTTCATGAAGAGGGTAGAACATGGAGGCGTCACGCTCGCAATAGACCAGACGGGGAGATCGGGGTTAGAGTCCCAGTTGTGTGTACTGACGGTCGTTTTGACTAAACCTTTTTCCACTATATCTCTCCACGCAAATACGGGTATACTTCCTCTAAATTCAACCTTACACATCCCTAACACATTAGCGTAATTATTAAATTAGTATACAACCCGAACGGTTAGTAAGACGTGGTGAAAAAATATATCTCCATTATTCCCATCCGGGATTCAAACCCCAACCTTCACACGACTGGCGAAAAAAAAAAGGATTAGATGAGACCGACTACTTTTTCTGCGGCTTACCTTTGCGTTGAGCGTGATAGTAGTAATAATAATAATTACAATTCAATTTCAATTTCCTTTTATTATAATGTTGGCCAACAGTCGTGAGACCTATGACAGGCCAGCACTGAATAATAATAATAATAATAATAATAATAATAATAATAATAATAATAATAATAATAATAATAATAATAATAATAATAATAATAAAAGNCTTTCCTCATCCCTACCAGATTGACATAGCTGAAATGTGAATATCCTAGACTGGTAATAAAGGCGGGGAAAATAATATTATATATATATGCATATAAGGCGTCAAGCTATTCGTTTCAACAAACATTTTCATATTGAGAAAAAAAAACACTTAGCGTGCGCCAAAAGATATCATAGATCAAAATTAGTTGACTCTTTAACTTCTATCTTAGGTGACCTGGCGGTCTAGGGGTAAGGTGTCGGACCTCTATGCTAGGGGTCCGGGGTTCAATCCTCAGTCCCGTCACAGATTTATCTGATTGTCAAACCGTTCCGTCACCTCTGACAAGACGTGTTTTAATCACAACTTGTGAATGTGTGGAATGCCAGGCCTCCACCGTGGTTCGGATCCCACGTTAAACTGTAGGTCCTCCATTTCATCTCACAATCACCCTACCATTACACATTAGCGTAAGTGCGTATAACCCGAACGGGTAGTAAGACGCGGTACTAATAATAATAAACTTCTATCTCCTATATTGATAATTAAAATGAGTTTGTGTGTCTGTAATGACATTTGTACGAATTCTACAGCACGCAGAGTTCTGAAATTTTAAAATTAATAGCCCCTGTGCATAAATGTTTGTATATCGAGGACGGAATTTAAAAATTTTGATTAGATTCTTTTGAATTAAATAAAATCGGGTTGGGCCCTTGGCATCTCAGGGCTAAAGGTGGGAGTAAAAGGGACGCGAGAAAAGGTTTTTTTGTAGTTTGTACAACAAAACATTTTTACCGTGTGAAAATAAATAAAATATCTCCCCGATAGAAAGATAGAATTTAATTTTCTTCACATGGTGATATCAACAGTTGTTGAATATTTTTCAAGGGTGTACTGGAATTTAATGACTATTTTTTCTTCTTCATTGAAAAAGTTTTTCATCTAATGCCGCTATGCTCATGAGAGATATTCAACAACTGTTGATATCAACACAGGAAGACAAATAAACTTTATATTTATGCTGGAAAAATATTAGATTTATTTAGTCTAAAAAAAAAGGTTTTGTTATAAATACTACAAAAAAAACAACAGATTCTTTCTCGCGTTCCTTACGCTCCCACCCTAAAAGTACTACATTTCAAGTTTCCTTTCACGTATAATCATTTATCCCTGGAAACGTCGGTTCGTTCAAATGGTAGTTGATATAAGAGGAAGGGAAACTGTTACAATGTGTGTAATTGAAATACAGGAACAAACGAATATCGGTATTGAACTAGTTTCCAAACCGGGGAGAAAGTTCGGTCCCGTTGTTGACGATTCCCTCGTGATTATTATTTCGACAATTCAGGTGATAGCTTCAAGCACGTGTGTGTGTGTATGGACATGTGAGCAAACACGTGATCGTGTGAAGAACTAGTGTTGACAGACCATCAGCACACACTCGGTCGAGCCAGGAGGTGTGTACTCATGTGTTGGTCACGAGAAGGAACGTTGCGCCGGAGATAATCGGGTGGTAAGAGGACGTTAAACATTTCGAGTTGCAGGAAGGTTTCAAAAATTCGAGTTGCAGTAAGGTTTCAAATATGTTGGGTGGCAGGAGGGTTTCAAATATTTCAGATGGCAGGAGGGTCTCATATATTTCGGATGGCAGGAGGGTCTCAAATATTTCAGATGGCAGGAGGGTCTCAAATATTTCGGATGGCAGGAGGCTCTCAAATATTTCGGATAGCAGGAGGATTTCAAATATTTCAGATGGCATGAGGGTCTCATATATTTCAGATGGCAGGAGGGTCTCAAATATTTCGGATAACAGGAGGATTTCAAATATTTCAGATGGTAGGAGGCTCTCAAATATTTCGGATAGCAGGAGGATTTCAAATATTTCAGATGGCAGGAGGGTCTCAAATATTTCAGACGGCAGGAGGGTCTCAAATATTTCAGACGGCAGGAGGGTCTCAAATATTTCAGATGGCAGGAGGGTCTCAAATATTTCAGATGGCAGGAGGGTCTCAAATATTTCGGATGGCAGGAGGGTCTCAAATATTTCAGATGGTAGGAGGGTCTCAAATATTTCAGATGGTAGGAAGGTCTCAAATATTTTGGATGGCAGGAGGGTCTCAAATATTTCAGATGGTAGGAGGGTATCAAATATTTCAGATGGCAGGAGGGTCTCAAATATTTCAGATAGCAGGAGGATTTCAAATATTTTGGGTTACAGGAGAGCGTCAAAAATTTCGGGTGACAGGAATTCGTCAATAATTTCAGGTGACAGGTGGTCGTCAAAAATATCAGGTGACAGGAGGGCGTCAAACGCTTAGGGTTGCAGGAGGGGGTCAAATATATCGGATAGGAATACTGCGTTGTCCGTTATCGACTTTGCTTTGATCTCAAGATGTTTGTTCAACGATAAATGTTAAATACGTGGACCAATTCTAACCAAATTTGGCATGGACATTCCTTGAACCTAGGCCAAACAATGTCCCTGCACTGCGCTCCCCCTGTAATGCCAATTTTACCTTGAATAGTTCCACTAGGGGGAGGCTTATAAGATTAAACCTTAGTGTAACCTATCAAGGTATGACTGCTACCTTCAGGGGTAGACAAAGTATACATAGTTTTTCAATTTGGATATTCGTCTCAATATGACAACTGTTAAAAAGGTTTTTAGTTTAATAGCTTGTCTCCAGAGATTAAACTTGAAATTCTAAACAATCAATCGGGTGGGTCCCTAGGGTGTATTTGTGTAAAGTTTAACATCTATTGAGAGACTAAGGTATTAAACCATCTAACTTCTAAACATCAAGTTTGAACATAATCCAAACTGTTTTTCAGCTATAGCCCAAAGAACAGATAGATAGACACAATAAGCCCCAGTTCGGGGTCAAACAAAACATCACCACAAGCCATCGAACTCTCCAGACATGCAATAAGTATTGATTTCACCCTCACTCACCAAGTCATGTGTTCATAGGTCCAAATTGTCTTGTGGAAACATCTAGAATCAGCGATAAACATGTTTTACCCAACTTTTGGGGAATTTCAATGGAAAACTATTTATTAACGGTATCTTTAAGGTCACTCGATCATCTAGATTTTATTTCACAATTTTAACAATATTGTATAATTATAACTTATAAATGGTTATTCACTGATTTCAAATCATTACAGTTCACGAGTTGTAAGGGCTCAGACTTGGTATTTTATGCTTTTTACGTGCCATTGAAAAGGTAAAGTAACTAACGCATGGGACTGAAATTTAATATAACTAGACGTGCGTACAGGTGTACACAGCTAAATATTTATAATATTATTATCATTAATATATTAACCCGCTTAAGAGGCTACATGATCTAACGCTCTACTCTCGCAGTAGACTAGACTGCCGATGACGGGGAGATCGAGGTTCGAATCTCGGTCGGGTGAACTAAGGGTGTTTTTTTCAAAATGTTTTCCCACTCTCCATCCACCCAAATATGGGTACACTTCCTAAAAATATAACCTTCATAATCCCTAAAACCATTAGCGTAATTAGTACATAAGCGTATAGCCCAAACGGGTAGTAAGACGTGGTGCTAAGATAAATATTATTAATATTAACCTTATAAATATTTCATATTAATATTAATATTTACCTATTATAAAAATTAATGTTAATTAATATTTCATTGAAATGTTTATAATTATTAGATTAATATTAATATTATAAATATTTCATTGTGTACACCTCATATGATTGTATAATTACAGGTTTGACCCCTTATAACTCGTGATTTGTAATGATTTGAAATTATTAGATCACTATTTGTAGTTTAAAATTATACACTTTTTAAAATTTTGGCGTAAAATGTTGATGGTCAAACGAGTTTTAACTCTTTTTATTTTTATTTCAAACCTCACTTTGCTAGCCCAATATTTTGTTGAATAACTAAATTCAAACTTTGCGACATTAATCAAAAGGTTGGGTACTCCGTTTGGAATGAAAAGTAGTAGTAAGCTTACCTTGCTTGATTTCAACATGGCATAGCTTACAAGTTAGAGCCATAGTGCAATTAGTCAAGAAGAGATTGCTACCTTTCAGGGTGAACGGAGTGTACACAACATATTTTAAATTTCTCATTAAAGTATATTCTTTAATTGAAAAATTACACCTGAACACGGGAAGTGAAACCGGGAACTTTGGTTTAGTTCTACAATGCTCTAACCACTAAAAAGCTATCCAGGAATCATCCCGTGCACAGGGTCATTCTTCACTCTTATTTTCTAAGGCAGATTCTGTGATGGACGTGGGGAAATCGTCAGCTACAAATGTGTGATCAATTAAGATCATTAGCTGTCCGATAACACAGCCATCTTCGACCCGACTAAAGAATATGATATTTAGAAGATGCTATAACCATAATTAACCACTATACTAGCTTTTATATTTAATCCATTCGTTAAATTGCTGAACAATTTATCAACAAAAACTGTCAGCAGCCTAAAGTTAAAATGTAGGTGCTATCCTTAAATTCATGTGTAAGTTTGATCTTTTGGCTAATAAAAAAGAATTATAGCTATTACTACAAATTTTACATATCACTTGTAAAATTATTTCTTGTATGTTAAACCTAGACATCGTTAGAATAAATATTGAGTCAAAGGTCCTGGGCTTGATTCATGGCATGGCGCGAAAATGTATTATTGGTGAAATGTGGGTTTCTCCTTTGACGGTGATGAACTAATGGCTGTGACTGGGTGTTGTGTTTGTTATATATTTAAGTTAGTTTATAAGTCGTGTTAGTGCTGTAATAATCATTCAGTCTAAGCAGTGCACGTTAAGTGCCTCAAGTGTATTTTTTATTTTAAAGTTAGAAGAAACTGTTAACTTCCCCGACAATTAATTTGGGGCCTGTCTAAATACTGGTTTATTATTTTGCAGTAGGATGTGGCGTTTGATTACTACAAAATATCGATAAATACATTTTTTTTAACTCTTATTAAATTTGAGATGTATTGTAAAAGCCTCTAGGCTTTATTTCAAATCTGTTTTCTGTATCGTTGTTCTGAAGATCACAGAGACTTTTTAATAAACTAAAATGACTGAATATTAAATTGAGCCATGTTCAAATATATATTAATATAGACAGCAGTCGTATATTTTTAGTTCTATTTGGACATTTCTCAGTTTTATATTCAGTTATATTTTAGTTGTTTATTAAAAAGTATCTATAGGTCTATTATTCAATATTATATATATATATATATAGGATGATTTGGCTTACTTGTGGAAATAAACTAATTGCTGTCTCGTGAGCTTAAAGCAAGGGATCTCAAAGTGAGCCCTCGAGCATATTGTATCCGGCCCACGTATTTGTATATGTTTTATAGAATATAATTGTGAAAAAATAAGCTGTAGATTAATGGATGATATTTGAAACCAACCCAAGTATTAAGATATTTATATATTAATAGATAAATTAATGTTATATCAAATAACCTTCAAAATTACAAAAATGTCGACGTTTTCACAGAAAATGGCAGAAATCGTAAGCTGTATAATTATGCTGAACTTGTTTTCTGAAGAGATTTGTTCACAATCCTGTATTGGAAACTATTAATTAAAATATAGTTTTATAATAAAAATAGTATATTTATCTTCAGCCAAAAGCAAATAAAATATTTTAATTACAAAATTCAAATCTTTGGTTTATAGCTCAAATCGAATGTGACAATGCTTTTGAAATTTTTTGGATATAATAATTTAAAATAAAAGTGTTTTGAATTTAATTCCTATCAACATTATAGTGAAAATGTCTCAAATTGATTTCGAATAGAATAATATACTAAAATATATTTATATTCTGAATTAAGTATAATAGTATGAATTAATCATTTGAAATAAAATATAAATACTGTCACAGGACTTATCGGAAAATTTGTTTTACTGAAATAGTTTATTATATTTTAATAACGGGTCAATGATGATTTCTATAAAAATCTAAATCATTCAATAGTTTGACTTTGATTTCTAATTTCAGTTTGGGATCAATTTTAATTTGAAACTTCAATTATTAATAATTTAAATTTCGAAGCTCAATTTATTTAAACCCCAAATTGCGTGCACGTGTTAAGCCTTAAGGTTAAGGGGTGAGGCAGGGGTACAAGGAACGCAAACATGGGAAGTGTTTTTGCAGGGTTTTTTAGCAAAACTTTTTTCAATCAAAGTAAACAAAATATTGCTTTAATACAAATATAGGGTTTAATTTTCTTCCCGTGGTGACCTAAACCGTTGTTAAATATCTGTTATGAGCATAGCGGCATTTGATGACAAACTTTTAAATGAAGAGAAAAAGTTTTCGTGAGTATCTAGGACACCCTTGACAGATACTCAACAACTGTGTATATCAACATGCGAAGAGAATTAAACTCTATAATATTTGTACTGAAGCAATATTTGATTTGTTTTGACCAAAAAAAGTTGCAGTATAAAATCTACAAAAACACTGACCTTTTCCCACGTTCACGCATCCCCACCTTAATTCCACCTGCTATGTTTAGCTATAGAATTGACACTTCAATCCAAAAACATTGGGCAGCGTGGTTTCGTGGAGTGTGACAGGGAAAGTAGTTTAATTTAATTTAAAATTGCCAAACCCTTTCTTCACCTCTGACAAGAGGTTTATTAATCACAACTTGTGAATGTGTAGAATGCCATACCTCCACCGTGGTTCGGATTCCACGTTAAACTGTAGGTCCTCCATTTCATCTCACAATCACCCTACCATTACACATTAGCGTTAGTGCATATAACCCGAACGGGTAGTAAGACGCGGTGTTAATAATAATAATAATAATAATAATAATAATAATAATTTAAAATTGTACCTATGAATTGTTCTCATCACTCAGTAAAACCATAAGAGCTATGTTCAAATGGGGACACAGTGAAAGCATATCACAGGTACAGTTTAAACCAGCTTTGCTTACCTTGGTCAACACGACATTGATATGTATATTTGGTAAAATGGGGACAGAATGGGAGAGAATATGTCACAGGTACAGTTTTAACAAACTTTGCTTCACCCTGGTTAACACTACACGACACGCGCACCGACAATGATAACACTTGGTTCAACCAGAGGACTCCTGCAGACTGGGGGGATGTCGTTACTTAGCAGTTGGCGACAGTGGAAGAGGAACATCAGATGGAGGACCTGTCAAAAAGCAGAAGAGCCGACTGCAAGCTGAGGAGAGCAAGAGAGAGAGAGACAGATATAACTTGGTTGGCCACGCGTATTCTTGGGGAATTAACACACATGCAACGATGTTATTGCTTGAGAATACACGTAGCTGACAAGTTTCAGCGACCGCGCAGACCGGCAGACTGAAGGACTCCACGATGACATCATCGACAAGACTACAAGATTGGAGGGGTAGGAGGAAACTAATCGGCATATATTTTATAAAGGAAGGAACTTTTTTGACACCTATGTCTAGGTTGTTTATAGCACCGCGTCTTACTACATATTCGGGTGAATGCATATCAACTAATTATGCTAAACGTGTTAAGAAACCCATATACTGTCAAGCATGCTTGACAAGTGTGATTGACAAGCATCCTTGGATCACTTCTGCACACTACGTGTGAGGTAGGCCTACTTAAAGCCCCAATTGTGCTTTACAACGTCAGAAATCTTTTCTTTCCGAGCCGCACACGCTCACCATATTTGCTAGCACGCCAATGACGTAATTGATAATCATAAACATACACTATCAAGCACGCTTGTGCAAACTATTACTTGAAGACAGAAATTGAAAAAAGTCTAATATCTGTCGAGCTCAAGAAAAAGCCATCAATTACTTACCACAGACGCTCAAAAGGCTTAAGCAAGCACCATGCTTGACAGTTTGTGGGCCCTTTTAGGGCTGAGGAAGGGTTAATTTAGAGGAATCGCGCTGGCACTTACGTGGAGCAATAGGTACATATTTTAAGGGGGAAAACATTCCTTCAGTACACCCAACGTATATTCGAACCTCGATCTCTTCGTCATAAGCAGTCCCAGTCTTTTGCGAGAGAGTAACGCTTTACACAACGCGATCATCGATGTGGGCTTAAATCAAGTAGTAGTTGTAGTTGTAGTAGAAGTAGTAGTAGTAGTAGTAGTAGTAATAATAGTAGTAGTAATAATATAGTTGGTAAACTCTCACTGAAGAGTATATTTATCTCTCTATAGCTCATCTACAATTGAAGTGTAGGTGACAGCTAGCAGAAGGTTCTTTATTACAAACATTGGCTGCTGGAAGTTTTGTTTGAATATTTTGATAACCCTTTTTTATTTTAGCACCTTGTCTTACTTCCCGTTTGGGTTTACGCTTATGTGATAGGGATTAGGGAGGTTTTATATTAATAGGAAATGTACCCACATTTGCGTGGAGGGTGGAAAACCATTTCGGGAGTAAAAACATTCTCAGTAGACCCAACCGATATTCGAACCTTTATCTCCCCGTCATTGGCAGTCTAGTTTACTGCAAGAGTAGCACCTTAAGCCACGCGGCCATCGAAGCTGGTAGCACTTTTTATTGATAGTAGATTTTAGTATTACTAAGGAAATAAAAGTTATTTCTGAATAAGTTGACACTAATGACTTTCAGCCAATGTATGCAATAAATAACCTTCTGCTAGCTGTCAATTATCTACCCCCATCATATATATGTATATACATGTATACACACATATATATATAGGGTATTTTCGTGATGATATGTCAAACTTTGAGGCATAAAGTAGGAGGACAATATAAGCAAAATGAGATGAGGAACGGTGGCCCGGAAATGTTTCAGTCAAAATTTATAGGTGAAAAACGCGGGCAAGCGGAATGGGAACACCCTGTACAGTTTTTAACGAACACATCATTTAGCACCGACGATGACAATGTCCGTACCAGGATAATATGAACACATTTTAAAGGCTATGTTCGAAATAACGTCCCTCGGCATCGATGCAGGCATGACAGCGTCGCAGGAGGTTCTGTCACATCCGCTCTAAGATTCCTGGCGACCCTCTGATGACATCACAGCCAGCAAGGATTTGTGCCAGCAGGTCTTCTTCGTCAAGTAGCGGTGTCTCCTAGACAAGACTTTTAAGATGACCCCACAGGAAAAAAATCAATCGGGGCGATATTTGGTGAACGCGCTGACCACACCGCCAGTCTTATACAGAGGGTTCCCATTCCGCTTCCCCGCGTTTTTCACATATAACTTTTGACTGAAATATTTTTGGGCCACCGTTCCCCATCTCATTTTGCTTATATTGTCCTCCTACATTATCCCTCAAAGTTTGACATCATATCACGAAAACACTCTGTATATATGTATATATATAAATATATATATGTATATATACATCCAGTCATGCGAGGGAAAACGATGATGGGTACAGTGGGGAGAAAATATGTGAGTGGTTCAGAACCCACAGTAACAAGAACATCGTCGACTTCGGTGGTTTTGGGGTAAAGTGCTTGCCTCAGGACACGATTTACGTGGGTTCAAACCCAGCTGGGGTCAACGGATTTTTTCTTGAGGGATAAAAATCCATAGCCCAGCTTCCTTTAGAAGGAAAGTAAAGCCTTCGGTCCCATGTCGATTGTGGCGTGTAAAAGAACCCTGGAATTTATATGAAAATACCTTTCCCGTCAAAATTGGTAGGCCCTTTCGCTCTCACTCATAGAAATTCTCGTGTGCTGATATAATCTGTTCGTTCAGAAAGTGCTCGTTAAATACTTAAAATAAATAAATAAACTAGAATATTGGTCTCAAGTGCTACCGGTATTCTCGCAATATACTAAACCGCTGATAACGGAGAGATCGTGGTTCGATCACGGTCAGTTGCACTAAGGGTGGTTTTCCTGAATGGTTTCTTCACAATCTCTACACAAATGCTGATACACTTCCTCTAAATTCAACCTTCCTCACCCCTAACCCATTAGAGTAATTAGTACATAAGGGTATTACCCAAATGGGTAGTAAGTAGCACGCTGTGCTAAAAAATAAAACCAGACTGTCTCATACGAGCTAGGTTCCAGGGAAAAAAAACAACGTAAGCTCAAACTGTTTTTAAAATAAAACACAGTTGTTTTGTTGGTAACGAAAAAAATTGCTTGTGTGTAATAGAAAGGTCCATTTTTATCAGAATTTTTTTTCCTTGTGTGACTGTACCCATCACACACGTGTATTCGAGAGTTAATCGAATAAAACCGTTCACCTGTGCCAGATACAAGGAGGGCAGATTTCGAACATAATTTTACCCCCCACCCCAACAACCTTTCCCTTACCCTCAACGCGCGCGCCCATCATCACAACCAACAACGTCATTAGTTCATTAGCGTAGTATATTAGCTTAATAACGGTTTGCGTTACGCTTAATGAGCAGAAGGAAAACCGCTCACATCAGCTTTGGATGAGGAGGAAGGGGGGTTGCCTCCTTGCCTTAATGCGCTGTAACATACGTTTAGTGCCACTCCAACTCTGTAAGTGCGCGATTATGGTCGGGGTGCACTTTAGAGTCTCTGCTTAGTACCAGCTTTTGTTACAAGAGACTGATAATGAGCGCTTATTTGAATTTATCTCAATTTCTATTTCGAGGGAGTTAAATTAAATTAAAGATGTGAGTCTTTTTTTTACTGTGGTTAGACTTAATAAATTTCGTACAGAAATATTAATATACAGTTTTATTTTTAACACCATGTTATACTACCCGTTCAGGTTGTACGTGTATGTACTAAATGTGCTGATGTGCTAGGGATAAGGAAGCTTGAATTTAGAGGAAGTGTACTAAAATTTTGCGTGGATGCAAAATCAAGTACATTTATTATAAAATTCAACCTTTCTCATCAATTTCCAACTAATATAACTAGGTTGTACGTGTAGACCAAACGGCTACTAAAATTCGATGGGAAAAAAATATGTCAAGAAAGTGTGATATATTTTTAAGACCTCAATTTTTTAGTATACTCTTATTTTAGTATAATTATTCTAGGTTGAGTGTGTTAGTATAGTTTTGTGTGCTTAGAAAATTTTAACAATTTTTTTAGTCCAAACCCACCTCGGTCGCGTAGTAAGCTAACGCGCTATTTTCGTGTTGAGCTAGACTGGCAAGGACGGGGAGATCTAGGTTCAAATTTCTCTCGGGTGAACTGGGGTGGTTTTTACTAAATGGTTTTCTACTCTCCCTCCACGCAAATGTAGGTTCACTTCCTCCATATTCACCCTTCCAAATTCCTAGCCCATTAGCGTAATTAGTACATAAGCGTATAACCCGAACAAGTAGTAAGATGTGGTGCTAAGTATAAGTATTTTAGTCCGACACCTGGACTCAGCTCTTATTGTTCTAAGAGTACCAGGTTCAATTCCCGGCTTGGCTAAAAAAAATCTATGTTGATATTGGGGCTTCTTTACAGTGATGAAATGAAGGTCAGAGAACTGGGTGTTGTGTCTGTTATAGAATTAAGTCATATATTGATAGAATAAGTATTCCGAATAAACAAATATTGTAAACCATCTTTTCAAAACAAAACCCCAGCCAAGTTTCAAGACAAAGAGAAAAAGCGCACCAGCAAAGGAAAGAAAACCGACGAAGTCAAATCGCTAGTGGTCAAGTTGGGCGGGGTGCAGGGCAGAGCACGTGTTAATCATGGCACGCCACTGTGCCCCATTCAACTGACCAATATGACTTCAAGATACCGACCTTACACAGCGACATGAGACCATCAAGAGGAAAGGGAACTTGGTCCCACATATCCGTGGACACGACCCGTTAAATGGCCCGGCGACGTTCAAACCTAAGGCGGGGATGTAGGGGACGCGAGAAAAGATCAGTGTTTTTGCCGTTTTTATAGCAAAACCTTTTTTGTCCAAAATAAATCAAATATTTCTCCAGTAGAAACAGAGTTTAATTTTCTTCACCTGGTGATATCAACAGTTATTGAATATCTAACAAGGGTGTCCTGCAATTTAATGACAACCTTTTCTCTTCATTTAAAAAGTTTGTCATCTAATGCCGTTATGCTCATGACAGATATTCAACAATTGTTGATATCACCATGTGTAGAAAATTAAATTCTAAGTTTCTACTGGAGCAATATTTTATTTATTTTGACCAAAAAGTTGTTTTGATATAAAAACTGCAAAAACACTGACCTTTTCTCGCTTTTCCTACATCCCCATCTTAACGACGTTGCCTAGCTGTGGCATCAAAGCAAATCAAGATAGAGTTTCTCATGTTTATGTATTTACGTTTCATTTGAAGAGTTTAGAGTTATAACATCGGAGAAATAAACCATACTTTCTTAAATAATTCTAATATTAGTCTTACATCATCACAAAATTAATATATTTTTGCTTTTATGTAGTTTTGTAGTAAACATTTATTTTTTCAATCGCCAATTATTTGTTTTATTCACGGAAATGTCCAGTAGGAATCTTTCTGCCAGGATGTAGATTAAAAAAGTCAGTGGAAGCAAAAATCTTTCTAGAATAGGGAACAAAAAAGGTAATTAAATGCAAAAAATAGAGTAAGTGTGTACATAGGAGGTGCCGGGACTGAAGGGGGGGATGCGTAGTTACATTTTCCTCCAATGTTTTCTTACAGAAGACTGGGGGGGGGTCTTGGAAAAATTGTTCAACATTTCACTTGTGATTCTCACGACCAGTTGCATTGGACAAGACTGATTAGACTAATACTTTTTTTAAATTAACATTTCAGAATTTTTTTTATTTAACATACACCAATATAGAAATACAGTATATTAAAATTCTTGTTGAAGTTAAATTAAAGTTAAAATAAGCAATAAAAAAGCAAAGAAAAAAATCTTGGTTCCATTCATAGGATTTGTGAATAAACTATTTGGCGAGCGATTTACACCAAAAAGTTTAAACCGATTACATTAGTTCTCCGCATGACCGATAGATGCGTCACATATAGTTCATGCATGGTGATCATGCTAGACAAAATCATTGTCGTGATCTGTGACTTGTGTACGCTGTGCGATGAGGCCACGTAATTTGCTTATAGTTATAGATATTGGTGTGATTGATTTTTCTCCTTTTTTATACATTTTACTTTTTTTTATTATTGTTGATATGTACTGTTCGTTGCTCTCCCTCCAATGTGATTTTTACTCAACCTAGCTTAACCTGGAAATCATGTCCTTCACCCCGACTTTGTTGACGGGCCTCTAAACACTAATAATAATAATAATTTACCTCAACCCCTCCAATGTTTTTACTCAATCCAGCTATTCCTAAACATAACACCATTTTGGTTCCCCAAAACCACCCCCCTAATTTTTTTTAAAAATCAATCAAACATAACCTAGACCTAACGTAATTTTTCCTCCCCCCTCCGAACAAAAACGTTCTTGTGCCTCTGAGTGTGTATACTCGTTAGCGAAAGAGGGAAATTTAACAGCAAATAAACAAAAGGACCTCGAAGGGTGAACTATTCATTTTCTTCCCTATTTTTCTATTTCGTACATTGGTGTCTAAGAAGTATAGTGCTTAAAATGCTTAGGTGAGTCAAGTTAAGATGCAACCCGCTTTTCAAAGTAACTTTGAATTCACCAAGTAGGCTACTACGTCGTTAGTTGTTTCTTGTTGGTGTGAGTAGATTTTCATAACAATGATTGATTGAAAATATCTTTGGCTGTACCTATTGCATTTGCTACATTTAAATAGCTAGAATTTTTTTCAGAAAAAAATTGATGATTTACTGAAACAATTTTTTTTCTTCATTTTACGTATCTTGGTGCAGCTAGTATTATAGTGGAGCTCTTCAAAATAAGACTGTAAGGTTTCAATGTGAACGGGGTGTACATCTGTATTAGGGCCTAATGGATTATGAACTTTATATTTTACAAACATCATCTTTAAAAAACATTTTCAAATAAAAAAAACTAATAAATATAATAAAATATCTCTACATTTCTCCACGTATTCAATGAAAGCACAGAAAGCTTTTAAAGGTGAAATACTCTATCTTATTTTCCCCCTCTTTGAGTGATACGATATAAGCGACGAACGTAACAACTACCTCCTCCCGGATCCTAAAACCTTATTACCTCATCGGGTGAATAATTAATGCAAGAGACTACCATCTTCTATCTTCTTCTTTTTTTGTCTACCTTATATTCTGTTTGTTTTCCACTCCGCGAAATGTGGCAGAGTAAAGTTGACTCAAGGGCTGGTGAAGTCAAATCTTTCTATTTGATCCCATCTATCTCTTTCATGCTCATCCACCCTCTCTTACCCCCCTTCTTCTACTCCCGTCACCAACCTCCTTTCACATGCGTCGGAAGATTAGGTTGGTATAAAAACGTGCTAAGCGACACTCAAAGAGTCCAGGATGTTTAGAACCACGACCCAAATATGTATCAAATAAGTTCTCGACTTAAAACGGAACAATTAGTCGCGCACCGGAAGTCTTAGCTATGTTCTTGTGGAATTTCAGCCCAATCGGTATAGTGGTGTTTGCGTGAAACCAGGGAAAATGTTTTGTAGTCATCATTTTGAAACAAAATGGCGGGCATATATTTTAATTAGCCTATATTTTAACTGGACGTCGGAGACACTTCAATCCAAAATTTCAACACAATTGATATAAGCCTAGTAGTTTTTGAGTTAGAGAGTAACAGACAAAAGCTTATTTTTTATGTTAACAAGATTTATTATACGTGAGACATGATAGTTTGACGAAGATAATTATAAAAGGAGATGTGGAAGGTAAAAATTCAAGAGGGAGAGCAAGACCGGAATAAATGAATCAGATAGCGAAATATGTTGGCAGAAGGATGAACAATGATGTAAAAAATTGGTCCAGGATGGACAAAAATTGGAGAGCTGCAGCCAACCAATTGCACGATTGATGACCTAATGATGATGTATTATTATATATTATGCTAAGGAAGTTGCCAGCCTGTGACGTCACGAAAAGTCGAGCTAATATTTCCCATGTAAATATATACATACGTTTTATTCGGCAAGTTTTAAAGCTATTTCATTAAAATAAAAACTATACATTTTTTAATAATTCTAATAATCCTCTTAATTTGTCAAAATTTTTTTTAAATCTTGAAGTAGTTTCCATACAAACTTTATTTTCTATCGTCTACAGCTCAGGCTAATTGGTTTATTCACAATTGCCAGTAGGAGTCTTCCTACCAGGATGTAAATTAAAAAAGTCCGAGTAAGCAAATGTCTTTCTAGAATAGAAACAAAAAAAAGGTAATTTAGGAATGTGATTCAATTATGCCCAGGTGAAAGTAATCGATAAAATTTATGTGCTCGCTAACAGAAGAGAGAAAGTGTTAACAGCAGATAAACAAAAGGACCTCGAAGGGTGAACTGCTCGTTTTATTTCCTCTCTAATACGTAGATGTAGATTCTAAGTGTGATAGTGGTTAGCGTGCATAGTTGAGCCAAGTTAAGATGCAACCCGCTTCACAAAAATAATTTCTAATTCACCAAGCAGTCGATGTCGTTCAAATAAATTACATCGTGTATCTATTTCGTCTGGTGATGTTTGAGCTAGGAAACTAACTGATTCACTGTCTGACCTTGATGTGGGTTGTGGGACAGATTTAATGGGAAATCTAGAGAGATTGGAGGCAGACTCCTGTATTTAGTAGAAATTAGAAAAATATCCACAGTTTATAAATAACAGTTAACGACATTTCGCTGTGGAGATGTGGAGAGAGAATAAAAAAGATTTGTTTTTTTTATTAAATCAACTTTTATTTTTAAATATAAAACTTTTTTTTCAAAAGAACGGATTCTATAAAATTGAAGATCTATCAATCCAATATACTCAAGCACGAGGGGAAAAAACGCTGTTTCAGCAACAGATCCGGAGTTTAGTTCTTTGCAGCTTCCTTCGAGCAACAGGAAAACGAATAACAAA
>CABFWB010001965.1:0-17528 GCA_902151455.1 Timema bartmani
CGCTATAACTACTTTAAATGTTTTAGTGTGATCATGAAACTTTGTGACTCAAATCATATTTTTCAGCTGGATTTCCTAATAGATTTCTAAACACATCATCATTATCATCACAATAATCAACAACTGTTTCTAACCTAAGGCCAAGTCAGTTTAGTTAAATGACTCAATCTTCTTCTATCTTTCCACTACTTTTTCTCCTTTAATCGGTTCCATTATCCTCCTCTTACACAATTTCTGTTATTTGCTGCTCGCATCTCTTTCTTGGCCTCCATTGCGGGCTTTTCCTACATTTCATTTCCAACATTTTCTTTGGCTTCCTTTCCTTCTAGATCCTCATTACATGACCATATCATATCAGCATTACTTCCTCTACTATCTCATGTCTCTCTCTTTTTCCCCCACTCTTTCCCGGATAAATTCGTTCCTAATATTGTTTCTCCTTGTGACATCTGACATACTCCTTAAAAACTTCATTCCCATGGCCTCCAAATTCCTGATCTCTCTTACATTCAATGTATCCTTCTAAACTAATCTATATTATTTTTCCTCTTCTAAATTATTCTTATGAATCACCCGTAAGCTGTTTGTCACATGACATATAACATATTGGATCTGATGGGGTTTATATACCGCGTGACAGGATGTACGAGTATTAATAAATTGTATCTAATGCAATGCTGATATTAAAGAGACGTATTTTTATAGCTTACATTATAATAGTATACAGATATATACATATATTTTATGATAAAATTAATTGTATGGTGTACCACACAGACTTTCTCTGTTTTATCTTATAATTGAGGCATTTACTAAAAATGAGTGTGATTTGTGAAACGAATTAATATACATTGTTGCGGAAACATTCCACCAAAGAGCATACATGAAATAATATAAAAGTTACAGAAACACTTAGAAAAATAAACAAATATGTCCACAAGAGCATTGCAATCAATGTAACATAATTTATTTTTATAGTTCAGAAACTATTGGTTTTATAAAAATATATTTAAAATAAAAGAATGTTTAATAGTACTACAACTTTACAGCGATAAGTCATTTCATATCTCAAATGGCTGCGGAGATAATATAATCAAAATTGTAAATTTCTGTTTATTTGAGAACCCTCAAAGTAATTTTAATTAAAAAATGAGAAAAGCCATTTTATTTGTAGGAGGTAAACAGTGCTTAGATACAAAATTTAATCAAACTATTTAAGAGAAAATTTCAAGAAAATCAATATTTTTTCCTTTTTTCTCTTCAGGAAACTACCCTTATATTTAAGGTTAGGTATTTCATTCTAAAAACTCCTCGGGGGAGCCTTATAATAATCCTGAATACCAAATTTTAGCCCAACAGGTAAAATGGTTTCGTCTCTAGACAAACAGACAAAAGGAATCGCGAAAATACCTTTTTTTGATTTCATTGGGCCATAAAACGTCGAGAGTTATCAAATATCGAGTTCGATATTTGTTACGATTATAATACTTCTCTCTCAGAGAAGTTTAGAGAAAATAAAAGATAAGAACCAATTTTATTCTGTGCTTCTTGTCTTACTATCCGTCCGGATAATCCCCATATTTGCACTTATGGAGAAGAAGAAATAATCCTACTATCAATTTCATGGAGAGAAGGTAGGAAACGATTATGTAAAATGAAACAGGATCCGAACCCCGATCTCTCCATCACCAACAAGCGATGCCAAACAAAAGTAACGCCTTAGTTGGTCGGCCTGATGATATATGTCATAAAACTGTTAATATGTATGAACCTGCTTCGGTAGCCGCATGATCTCGTATTAGACTAGAATGCTAATGACAGGAAAATAGAGGTTGGAATCCTGGTCGGGTGTACTGAGGGTGGTTATGGCAAAAGGGTTTTTCACTCTCCTTCCATGCAAAATGCGGGTACACTTCCTATAAATTCAACCTTCCTCATGCCTAACGGGTAGTAAGACGAGGTGCCAAAATTGTATGAATAATGATTTGTGAGATATTTATCAATTTGACTACTGTCCAAATCAACATAGTATGGCTATACTTACCGAAAACTCTTATGCATAGTAATTTGCATTGAAATTTATTTTTAAACTGTTCAGAATTTTATGGATACACAATTTTTTTATCGCCGCTTCTTACTAACTGTTCAGCTTATAAGTACGCATGTATGATAAATACTCTAATGGCGTAGGGACGGGGAAGGAAGCGTTTTAGAGGTATTTCAGCTGCGCTTGCGTGGAAGGGGAGTAGGAAAACATTTATGAAAAACTAGCTTCAGTGGACCCAACTGGGATCTAAACCCCTATCGCCCCGTCTTAAGCAGACCAGTTTAACACGAGAGTGACGCCTTATACCATGCAACCACTGAAGCGGGAGCTTATTAGTTAGTAAATAACAAAGAGTTATGTGGTAGTTTGTTAGTGATATTTCAGTAAAGATACCAAAGATATTGAGGCTAATCCCATTGTTAATTTATAGCTATGTAACAAAATTAATTACTAAACAGCCTTGAGGCCGGAACACACATAAAGCTAAGCTAGGATTTGCTCTTCTAAGGCATAGTTTGCTTGCATCAATGTGAAAATATAGCAATTAGCTCATAGGCGTTATTTAATAAAAAAAAGAAATACACTTAACCCTCACAGAGTTCCTATTTTATAAATTGTTAATATTTTACGATTTAAATTTAATTTTGATAGTAAGTCATTCATAATTATGTACATCCGTTTTTTTTATCTGCATACTCAACTATTTAATATCATTCTGCCACGAACAGCATTGATTTTAATTTTAAAACCACGTGTATTTTGATTTTTATTCAGATAAACATATGACTAAAATATTGTTTTATAGGTAGGGGGAGCAGGGTTAACAAAAAAANATCGTCACGTGGCTTGTGGATGATCCCTTAATCAGTAGAGGTCATTCTTGAAGGCTCCTCTCTTAAAATTTACAAAGTAAAAAGTGATTAATTATATTAATTTTGTTGAAGGAACACCCACAAAGCAAAGCTAGTTGAAGATGAAAGAATATGTCACAAATGACAAAGTAATACCAATATTATATTACGTATCAATTTTTAATGGAGAAACTATGATTAATATAATATAATTATATTAATTCATCCTGTTTTTTCCTTATTTCATAACTGACTATTTCTTCCCATTTTTTTTTACATGATATTATTTGCTTCAAAATTTATTTATTGGTTTTTTTTTTAAGTCCTGTTTTTATTTCTATTCTACCCCATCATTTGTTAACCCCAACTTGTCCAAATTTGAGTAATTTCATACAAATCTGGACCACATCACGCACGAGTGAATCCAGATATAGAAAATAAACAAGAAATTAAAAAGAGACTTAACTTATTATCCGGGCAAACCTCTACTGTAAAATAAAAAGTATAGATACTCAAGACTTCAACTGACAAAGGTGTTAACTAACATTATTTGTCATAGTTGGATATAAAATACTAATGTGTAGTTTTTAAGGTCAACATTGATATGATTTTATTATATTATCTATCTCATTAATATGAAAGTGTGTATTCTTGTCAGACTCCATATAGACCTATTTTTTGGGTCTAAGTTGACAAATGAGGACTTTGATAGAAATGTTTTGACCTGAAGATGTACAACCGCTGTTAAAATTACAACAATTTTTTTATCTGAAGTCAAAAGGGTCACCCCCTCCTTACTCTCCCCAGACTCATCTCTGGAACCGCTGGGACTATGGGTTGAAAGTGTAATAAATAATGTTGTCTATACTGAAGTTTTCTCAAACACTTTGTAAATACCAAAACCTCATGTACGAATATGTTAAAAAATTTCAATTTTGAATAAGTTTATTTAAAACTAAAATTTACGTCTTTTGGTGTTTTATTCATTCGAAAAAAATATGTATTTTTTATAGTTCAAACGAACTATTTTTAAGATTTCTTTTCTATTTTTACTTAAATATTGCGCAGTTTGCACTCTGGTTTATTAGTTAATGTTATTTTAAAGTATTTATAGTTAGTGCTATTTTAAAGTATTTATAGTTAGTGTTGTTTTAAAGTATTTATAGTCAGTGTTATTTTAAATTAGTACTGTTACTACCTATTAAAAGTGACGGCCGAAGATCACATTCATTATTGATATATATACACATTAAAGTAGTTTTAGTGAATTTCAACAGTCAAACACAATATTTCCTACCAAAAACCTAAAATAGTTGGTGGACAGTAAAACTAGTATTTAAGTTTTGGGGAAATGACCAAAACACTTCCTGATAGCCTTAAGGCATTAAAATAGTGTAGCATAAATTTAATAAACGCCAAAAACCAAGTGGATTTAAAATCTTACTGGGCGGAGCTGTCCAGTAATAGGAGAATAAACAGGGGAGGAGGAAAATACAAACAATTCAACCTTGTGTTGTAACCTCCCTATTAAATTGGATAATTCGATTTACAAATACCCGCTTCGTTAAACGAATGGTCAAAAGCGTCACCCTCTTGTTTGACTAGCTTGCTAATAATGGAGAGATTGGCGTTCGACTATTGGTCGGGTTTATTGAGGGTAGTTTTTCCTAAATGGTTTCCCACTTTCTTTCCATGCAAATGTGGATAGATTACCTATAAAATGATTCCTCCCTCATCCCTACCCCAAATAATAGTTATTATATGTGTGTGTAACCTGAACAGGTAGTGTGATGCAGAGGTTAAAAAAACTATTAAAAAAATAATTTATGCTCCTATTCTAGCTAGGTACCTTTCGTTTCCCGGGCATTTAGGTCTTAATGATCAACCAACATAATATGTGGACTTTTGGAACTTTCAAAGTGTAGAATTTCAACTTTTTAACTTTGTTTACAAGTCTCTATATCCATAGAGGCACGGAGAAAAGTTTTGTGTTCATTCCAGTAAAAACCAAACTCGTGTACTCTTAAAAGTTTTGTCAATATTTAACCTAAACGCAACATCTGATTGGCAATATTTCGGTTGCCTAGGTGACTTCCTTAGCTTTGTTGTATTAATCCATTGGCTTGCGTTTCTTAAATTAACAGGACCAACTCGTATTATTCAACAAGTCTCAGGTGACAAAAATAGCAGGCTTCAGCCGACACGTAATGCCTTAAGTCTTAAGCAGCTGAATTATTTAGATCAAAGTTTTTCAAACTTCTTAATCTCTGGAACCCTTTACACCCCTATAAAAATTTGTGGATCCCCCAAAATATTTTGTTAAGTGGGTTCTACCTATCGATGTTTACCGTGTTTGAATTTAAAACTTTGAGAAATTTTGTAAATATTATAACGTAATTGATTTTTGGACTGCTCTCATATATTTAAAAAGTCATGGATGAAGGTATTTTTCTTTAAAGTATCGTATGTAAATTAACCTTTTACTTCATCCATGGAGAATCACGCGTTTTCGCAGAATAGTCTAAAAGGATTTCACCATAAAAACTTGTTTATTATTCTCAAAATATAACTCCGCAGTATTTAACAACAAGCAAGAGAAACCAGCTCCCTATATCCAATAGGAAGCTAGCTTTCAATGCACCTGTTGCAGAGACGTACCTGATTGGTTACTCTTGACAGTGTCACGAGAGGTCCAAGCAGCAAGGGACACGTCCGCATATAAGCAAAATGTGCGTATGAAGATATACAGAAAGTGTCACTGAATTAGCGAGAGTAGACGTACAGAAAAAGAGTAGACGTAGACAGAATGTGCCGCTGAATTAGCGAGAGTAGACGTAGATATAGAAAATGTGTGTCAACGATAAAGTGAAAAGTAATCACAGTCAATACATAGTTTAATTTCAACAAAGTGTAGAGAAAGAAATAATTAGTTAAATAAAGCGTGTACAACATAAACAGTTGTATTTATATCATCAACATTCCATATCACAATAATTGGCGCTATAAATACCAATACGGAGCTATAAATACCAATTATATCTAATATTATTCCATATCATCATAATTGTCGCCCAATCGCGGGACAATTATATGTGAATAATACCGTAATATAATAATTGGCGCTCGATCACGGAGCTATAAAAAACCAACTATACATCAAACATTACAATAGCATTATAATAGGCACCCAAAGCGCGACCGAAATATAATAATTGGCGCTCGATCACGGAGCTATATCAACAAACATTCAATTTAATTATAATAGGCTCCCAATCGCGGGACAATTACATCGTAAAATCTTCTATATCGTTATAATATACATGAATTATTAATTAATTTAATTTAAATGATAAATAACTTTATAAGACCATTAGTTTTTAAGCATAACATATGTTATATTTTTTCCAAAACTTTTTTTACTGAAAACAGTGGCATTGTCTAAATATATTGCAGATCTGGCTAAATAGAAGACAGATGGAATCGTCTTCTGTATTAAATATGTTGCAATGTTTAGTTTTGGTTTAAGTGAATTCCAAAAATCCGGACCAACAAAGATCGTAAAGTCTCGAGGAGCCCTTGAAGGTGTGTTGGGGATCACCAAGGCTCCTAGTAGTACACTTTGATAAACGCTGATTTTGATACCCGCTTTATTTGCATACAGCCCATTAATTAATAAACTACATTATGGAATCTATAGCTACATCATGCCATTTCTTTATTTTTCACTAAATTTCTTGACAAGGTGCGTTTTAATTTTAATTAAATAAAGTATCAGTTTAAATTTCAGTATGCAAAGTGAGGGGAGGGGTGGGAGCTGAAGAGTCCAAAGACCTTCCTTTGGCTACGTGCCTGGAGATAAATATGATTATTTTTATGCCATCAAAAGAACTACGTTATGTAATTTTTATTCAGGGACATGGAAATTTTATAGAGGAAATAATTATTTAATTGAGCAATTCTTCTTCTTCTTTTAATCTCCCATAATCTCTCATATTTTGAGACATGGTTAATATTAAATTATCAGTTGCTATGTTACGGGAGGTAAATATTATAATCTTGCTCATTTTGATAGATATATTAATCACGTTTTGAGTACATAATAATTTTGTATGGATGAAGTCTAAATTGTTATATGGAATATAGTTAGAGAGATCAATTTTCACGTATTCATACGTCGAAGGTCATGTGGTCTGGAGCTTTCACTTCTGATGAATAATATCAATATATATCAAATAAAAATAATAATATAACAACATTTTAACAATATTGACCTCGGAAAAAAAAGTTTATAAAATTTTCAAATTAACATAATAATTTAAACAATTTTAAGTTATTTACATTCAAATAATTAATTGTTCTAGTTTAGAGTAGGCCTACTTGTCACCAGATGACTATTTTATCACCTTACGAGAGCATAAACTTAAACTAAATATTTAAACTAAGCATTTAACTTTAGTGACAGGTGTACGTTGTTTGAATAATAACAGTGCAAACCAAAATCAAAATTACTTAGGTATTTCTAACCAAGGGGCCTTATACCTAGAAGCTCGTCTTCCTAGTCACTAAGTCATGTGAATTAGGTCATGGAGTGTTCGATAAGACCTCGAAAGCTTCAGCCTCCTTCCTCTCTCCAAATAAATTTACATTGCCAAATTGATGTCAGCTTATGAGTCTTAAACACTTTCGAAAATGGATGTCCTCACTTTGTATCGAGAGTGGGTTGAACTACTACACTTTTAGGGAACTAATTTATACTCTGATCGATGGATGTGCACAAGTGCCATGAAGATAACTCATCATTTGAATTCTTTACAAAATGAAATATAAATAAATATGACTAGATTTATATTTAGAAATTACAAAACATCCGCAAATTTTGTACCTAAACAGGTTTCTTCGAATTTTTTTTTTATTTCATTTCGCTCATTTATAAAATGACGATTCGAGTCAACAACAAAATAATTATTATGTGAGATAAGACTAAGTAGTTTTTTAAGCGTAAGACATTACTGACCGGAAGGTACATGACATCCAGTTCGTTCCCCTGTATGTAGACTATTCGTCGCTCTGGCGGTACAGAACGTTGCCCAAAGTACACCATGGGAGGTTCTCTACGGTAATGTACTCTCAATGAGATGATGGTGAATATGGAGGTGTGAGCCAGTGGGAGCTTTAAACCTAGCTTGAATCTAATTTTACCAAACCCTGGCGACCGTTGGATTAGTTCCTACTAAAAGAAAAATACCCAAGGTACCAACTGAGATTCGAGCCCAGGACCCATAGGCTCGTAGCCACTACACCACGATGCTAGATAGATTTAGTAGTGAGACGTGGTAATGAAATATTATTATTATTAATAATAATAATAATAATAATAAAGTATACCATAAATGAACTCTCCGACGAGTTAATGTTTTTATTCTTGACATTATAATCGGTGTCTAGTGTCTTATTAATTGTTACTCGGCTATTTTCTGATCGGTTTTCATGATCCAATGGATTAGAACTTACCCAAACAAAGAAGCCTATAAGTTTGGTTTGATTATTATCAAATGTTTCATTAAAGGTATGGCAAAAAAAAAAATCTTGTTGGTTAAATGGGGTTCCCGCTTTCACAGTGTAAAATAAACTTACTAAGGAACTGGGTGATATGGTTATTCAAGATTTAAGTTAGTTTGTAGATCATGTGTTGATATTATAAGTTTATTCAGAAATTACACGTTTACTGCCCGTAATAATAACTTCTGATGTAATCAGTAGGTTAAGAAAGTGTACCTTAAACATTCCAATTTAAAAATACAAATAAAACGTACACAGCTCTTGGATATTTAAACGTTAGTCTTTCAACATTTGGAAATATCTTTTTTTACATTTTATTTTATTTATTTATTATCAACGCTTCTTACGACCTGTTCAGGCTATACGCATATGTTTTAATTTATTCTAATGGAATAGATATGAGGAATGAAGGATTTTAGAGGTAATACACACACATTTGCGTGGAAAGAGAGAGGGAAAACATTTAGAAAAAACAATCTTAGTAGATCCGACCAGTATTTGAACCCCGATATCCCCAGTCATCACCAGGTCAGTCTAATACAAGAATGACGCCTTACGAGTTTAAACCACTCGGTCACTTAAGCGTGTGGTTTCTTATATCTCGCATCAGTGGGCATGAGGACAAGGGTGTCTTGTCTGATTCATGAGACGTCTAAGCAAAAATCCCGGTCACACACATATATATATATATATAATTGTTTTTATAGAACCGCATCTTACTACCCGTTCGGTTTATACGCTTATGTACAGATTATGCTAATGTATTTAGGGATTAGGAAGGTTATATTTAGATGAAGTGTAACCAGATTTGCTTGGAGATAGAGAGTGGAAAACTATCTAGGAAAAAAAACACCCTCAGTACACCAATATCACTATGTGAAGAAAATTAAACTCAATTTTTCTACTGGAGATATATTTTATTTATTTTGGCCAAAAGTATATTTTGCTATAAAAACTTCTAAAACACTGCCCTTAACTTGCGTTCTTTATTCTCCTACCTTAAGTAGGCAGACGCACTATTGTTGATCTAAAGTGTCGGACTAGGTTATATTTAGATGCCACCTTGATTTCCTAAGCTCTCAGTAGAAGCCACGAACGGCTCAACATTTCAGGAACCATTATTCTCCACTGAGGACAACACAAAGTCCTCTCTGGTGTACCAGGGGAACAGGAGTGAGGGATTACATTTGACAGGGATGTGACACGCTTGGTCAGCCTCTTGAGAGATGGGATAAACAAGTAAGTTACGTCTTCATAGATTTGTCAGCTTTGTCTTTATGGGTTTGTCTTCTGGCTACCAGAAGCTGATACATAGAATGGAGGGGCCATAAGAAAATATATTTTGGGGTCATGTGTATATAGTTATAGTACAATTTTGGAGCGAAGAAAGTGTAATATTTAAATACAAACCCATTTTTTGTAGCTAAAATGAATAACATTTTAGTATATTATTAATATGATTTTATAGGTATTTATATCAAAAGCAATAGCAAGACTTGACGTATGAATACGTGAAAGTAGATTTAGTAACTTTTCTAGCTGTCAGATAAATAAGGTTCTTCTCGGTTAATTTAATTGTTCTTTAAAAAAAAACACATGAAGCAAGATCAAAATAAAATGTTAGTTGATAAAATCATTTCTTTTTTAATACATGTATCTGAGACCAAACGAAGAAAAGGTCCTGTTTTAGTTCGACCATTGTATTGTCCTTTTCCTATGTCTATCTTTCGATCTGTTGATTCCGCGACTACTGCCAAACGCGTGGACCAATTTTAACGAAATTTGACAGAGACATTCTTTGAAGCTAAGCAAAGCAATATAAGCAAGCCCGCTTTATTTAAAATTCTAACATCTATTGCAAGACTGACGCCTAAAACCACTTTAAAAATTATTAATATTTGTGAATACAATGCACTGTTGAACATATTACTCATCTGTTTTCTGTTTAACATGATCAGCAAGGAGAAAAATTAACTTCAAATAAAAGTAGTTACTATAAAGGTATTTCAACTTGAAAGTCAAAGAATACTGCAGTAGCGATAGTAACATGGAGGAAGCGAGGTCTATTGTTCACAGAACTACTAGTAAGACTGTAGTAGCGATAGTAACATAGAGGGAGCGGGGTCTAATGTTCACAATAATACTAATAAGACTGTAGTAACGATAATAACATAGGAGCACCTCTATTGTTCAATTAGTTGTAATTTGAGCTGCCCCTCGGTCACATAGAGGACCTCTTTCTGCTCGTACTGCGCATGCCTATAAATCCAACTTTGCCGACGAGGGATGAAATTTCATTGCTTTCAAATTGGCTTTGTTACCATTTGCTAAAATATTATATTAACAGCCTGGGTTGCCGGGTTTGTACTGCAATAATAGGTTCTGGAAGCGTTATACTTGGGCGTAAAACGTATAGTTTAGAAAGGAACATGGCCGGGGGCGTTTACATTTATGGAAACCTTTTCAACTCACGGATAACACCTAACTTAGGAAGGTAACACAGATCAAACAAGACGTCACATCGTAGCGTAGTTTTCTTTAGTCATCTATAGAAAACAACGGAAATAAGACCAGTGAAACTATTTCATCATATTTAAATTAAATGGTACAGTGCACCTTAAAAGCTTTCTCACTCCTTTTACTGAAAATGGAGATGTTTACTTAAAACTCGTAATATATATTTGAAATGAAATAATATACTCTGTTACAGCAAAACGAGATAAAAGTAACATCTTTTCCACCAAAGAGCATATAAGCGATCAATTACCCACTCCCCCGATCTCAATTTAAAAATTATATCGGTCAAAAACTAGGCAGTTAACTTATTATTGGTTTTATAAAAATATATTTAGTTTAAAAGTCTTATATTTAATAGTATCATAACTTTGCAATGATAAGTTATTTTTTAACTTAAATAGTTAAGATATATGCTCAAAATAGGAAATTTTCGTTATTTTAAAGTACTCTCGAAGTTATTTTAATGGAAAAAAGAAAAGTGCCATTTTATTTGTAATGTTAAACAGTGCCTAGACACAAGTTTTTGAGCAACACAATTCTTACGCTTGTCACCGTTAAGTAAACTACTCTTAATTTTAATGATATATATATAATTCCAGAAACTCCTCGTAGGAATCTTATTAAAACCCTAGATACCAAGTTTTAGCCCGAACAGTAAAATGGTTTCAGCTTTACGTCTAGATATAGACACACAAACGGAATTGCAAGAATCACTTGTTGGGTTCAGGTGGCCATGAAACGTTGACATGCATCAAAATCTCGAGTTGGATTTTTTCTTTTGCTATCACAATACGTTATACACTTGAAGAGTGCGAGAAAGTAGGCTATAAACATTCAACATTTTAAAATAATTATTTAAAAAAATAAATCTATTGAGTTGATCCCAATTACAATTTGAAGAATGCCAACAATTGTGGGGAGAGGGTGTCGTGTAGTCAGCACAACGAACCCTCCAACCGTTAACATAAGTTTTATAGACCAAAGCCACTAATTCCTTATTCAAGTAGTTCCTTATTTGTCCTCACGTGGCTGAGTTTGACCCCGTTCGAGACCAACTGCTTCACAGATCAATTCTGGAAGCGCCGGGGATCGAACACAGTATCTGAGGATCTGTATTCAGGAATTATGACCACTAGACCCTAAATATCGAATAAAAATCTTAGAAATCATGTTTAGTACGAGAAATTAGATTTCCCCAATTAGTATGATCTTTTTTTAATCACTTTTAATTTAGTTCCCACAATAATTGGTAAATTAAACGGTTTGGTATCAATTGTTAAGTTTTACCTAAACTAATTTAGAGCTAAGTAGCTATTAAGCAACATAATAGCTTGAAAATAAAATATCAGATGTGAACTTTGTAGAGATAATACATCTAATCTTTAATCTTAAATTTTATTATATCCTATAATCTCTGATATCCACAATTATTTGAGGGATTTGAGAATTCAAAAATCCAAAGGGCTAAGCCATAATAAATAATCCAACACTATATATTTTTTCAAATATTTTTGGTATTTGGCAGAAAATCATGATATAATGATGTATTATTTTCCACAAAACGATAAGTTTTAATGTTCTTGATTATCTCCAATATTCCCTTAATAGACATCCAAATTAAATATTAATAATAAAAATCCACAAAATTGTTGAAGACTAGTATACTCGTTTTACTATCGAATCCTGGATACATTTATATTTATACTGGTGAGGTTGTTTAGAATTTAGAGGAAGTGTAACCGTATTTGCATAAATAGAGTGTGGGAAACAATTTAGGAAAACACCTCTATATAACCTACCGGTATTCAAATCTTGACCTCCCTAGCACTTGCAAACCAGACAATACCTTTGCCCACGTGCTCATAATTGAAATTACACTCCTTTTCCCCCCGTCTCCATTTTTAAAAATTATTTACGCTCATGAAAGAAGAAAGTTTTAACTTTTTATTAACTTTTATGATATATCAAAATAATAAGGGAAGAATACAAGCCCTGGACCTTTTTAATTACGAAATTAACGAAAAGTGAAATATTTTTTTTTTCATAGTCCACTTACCGGCTGCTTCTGTACAACAGTCGTAAATCTCTTCCAAGTACAAACAGTGAGTAGTATCATCTGGGTCGTTAGGGAGTTTCTCTCTGAAACAAAGGAGCAATACGTTTCCATTTATAAAAAAATACAAGGTTTTGAAAATTATAATGTTTTGCGTTAATATTAAATTCTACTTCCTCCATAAGCAAAAGTTAACAAATTAAAGCAGCTCTAATTATTTAAAACTTCTTGCTTATTTTTTCCAACCATCATCATCATCATTATCATCATCAAATGTTTCCAGCCAGTGGCCAGGTCAATTTAGTAAAATGCCTCCAGCCTTCTTTAATTGCTTCCATTCTTCTCCTCTCACTAACACACTTTCTGCTGATTAATTATTTCAACCAAATGTTATTTAATGTTTGTTTTTGTTTCTACATTAATACATACAAGTATTTATATCACTTTATTTAAATTTATTTTCATATCACTATATTTAAATTTATTTTATTCTGTACAAATTTAATTTTGACTATAGCTCAGAAATTTAATAGCCATTATATTACACTCGGCAGTGCAAAAATCGCTGAAAATAGTTATTATTCTATGTTAAAACTTTTAGAACATTACTAGAAATTTCTGATAAAAACTTTGCAATTTTTAATTTTCTTTAATTTATTTTGACCTCCTTTATGGTCTAGGGGTCAAAGTTCCTGGCTACAGATCCAGAGGTCCCAGGTTCAACCACCGGGTCCTCCAGATTTTCTGTGAAGCAGTAGTCCCAGAACAAATTCAGACTGAGCCTCGTCAGAATAAAATGAGCTACTTCAATGAAAAAAATTGCAGCTCCAGTCTAGAAAAATGATATTAACAGCCAAAGGGTTCCTTGTGTTAGCCACATTACACCCTCTATCCACGGAAGTTGGCACTATCTTCACCAACATATGGCGGCCGCTTGGAAGGTATGGCTCGAATGCGGGCCTACGTCATGCTGTTTCTTTTAATTAAAATGCCGGTTAACATTCAACAGAGACAATTAAAACACCTGTACTAGATGGAGATACAAACTTTATATATAAAAGTTATCAATAATTGATGTACACTTTGTTTACCCTGAAAGGTAGCAAGCTTACCTTAATTGTTTCCACCATGGTGCAGCTTATATGATAGGACCATAGTGGAACCCTTCAAGGTATGACTGTACTCTTTCACCGTAAAAAGAGTGTAAGAGTTAAAATAGATAGCCTACATTTACAATGGGTTGGATAAATTACATTTTTAAAATTTAGAACTACCCTAAAAATATCTAAAATATGGTTTTTTTCTTGTTGCTATGAAGAAAATCATTATACAAAACTACCTACCTAGATATTAAATATGCAATGGGCAAGATACAAGCTTTCGTTGTATTATGTAGGCGTATATTGAATAATATGTCTAAAGAAAACACACGATGAAATAATAACTCTTAAATATTGAAAAGAAGATTTTAAAATTATATTAATATTACTAATATTACTATTCAAAACTTTAAAAATAGCTAAAGCATCTCTAAGGAGCCAGAAAGAGTTTTTTTTAACACTCCATCTTACTACTCATTCGGGTTATAGGCATAATAACTATTAATATAACAATTATTATGAGGCGCTTTTTTTTTTAGAACCGCATTGTAGGTGACCTGGTGGTCTAGGGCTAAGGTGTCAGACTTATGAGCTGGGTGTCCGGGGTTCAATCCTCGGTCCCGGCACAGATTTATCTGATTGCCAAACCCTTCCTTCACCTCTGACAAGATGTGTATTAATCATAACTTGTGAATGTGTGAAATTTAAAGTTAAACTTTTTTGTTGGATTTTTTTTTTTCTTCAAACAGGCCTACCAAATTATTTTTAGGCCGTTATGGCCCTTGATATTAAAAACGTTGCCAGATACTGGTCCAAGGCATCTTACTCTAAATATACCGGACAGCTGGTGACCGAGAGATTGGGGTTTGAGTCCAGGTTGNGGGGGGGTCCTTCCAAAATATTTTCTTTTTCCTACAATTAAATGAGGCTGCATTTACTTTTAACTTTCTCATTCCTGCTCTAATGGTGTAAATATGCGGATATACAAACCGAGCAGTAAGTCTTGCAGCACAAAAAAAAAAGTTTCTTTTTAGCACCGCGTCTTACTACCCATTTGGGTTACACGTTTATGTATTAATTACGGTAGTGGTTTTAGGGATTATGAAGGTAATATTTAGAGGAAGTTTACCTGCATTTTCGTAAAGGGAGAGTGGAAAACCATTTTGGAAACACCACCCCGAGTTCACCAGACCAAGATGCGAACATCAATCTTCCCGTCACTGGCAGTCTAGTCTACTGCGGGAGTAAGCGTTAGACAACGTGAGCACCGAAACAGGTAACAAATAAATAAAAAATAGCTACATTGATAAGTAAAATCCTCTTGAAGTCACTGATAGCGCAACTTAATAGGGTGTCCGTGACCAATATCCTTATAAAATTTACTAAAGTACTTAATTTATTGGTTCGCCATATATATTGGTTAGTCAATCGATGGGGCTGGTAGATAAATCACAGTTTAAAGTGCGGTGAAGAAGGTGTAGTAGTGATTAGGACACCACCATCAAGTCGAACCCAAATATGTTGGAGCTAACCGGACGGATTGATGATTGTTCACAAACACGATTTTCTGTCGTGTGGTCAGGACGCGACCATTCTCAAGGCATTCAAACAAATTGTATTACACACTCACAAACATAATACTTATACGAATACGCGTACACATTCACACTCCTACTACACACACACACACACACACGCGCGCGCGCGCGAGAGAATTTACATATCTTAAAGCAGTTACACACATTCGCTGACAAATATTCGTTACTTTATATGATTGTCCCTATCCCAATGTTTGTTGGCCTCTTGGTATAGTGGTAAGCATAGCTGGCACTAATCTAGAGGGCCCGGGTTAGATTCCCGGTGGTACCATAGGTATTTTGCCCTAGGGAGAATTGTTCCTATGGTTGCCATGACCTGGTTAATCATGCTTAAGTTAGGTTTAAGACTTCTATTGGCACCACATAATCATCATCATCATCTTATCGGTAGGAGGTAACCTTACCTACATTGTGGCCCCACCTCAGAAGACAGTTTCATATCCGCTACTGTCAGTAGAAAACTCGGAAAGTCTAGCCAACAAACCCCGGTGGAATACGTTAAAAAAAAAAAAAATGCTCATGTGCATTTTCATATAGCACCCATTCGGGTTGTACGCTTATGTAATACTTACGCTAATGGTTTTGGGTATTTGGAAGACTATATTTAGATTAAGTGTACCCACATTTGCGTGGAGGGAGAGTTGAAAAACACTTTTAAAAACAAACACAGTACACCCGACCTAGGTGCGAACCTCGATCCTCCCGTCATCGGCAGTCTAGTCTACTGCTAGAGTAACGTGTTAGACCATGCGGCCACCGAAGAGGTTCATGTACAATTAACTGTCAAATTCTCTGTCCACACATTCGTTATTGGTGGACAAACCTACTGGCACACCATGGAAAAGGCAAATGATCGTATATAATATATATTTAAGCTTGGCATGTACAGAGCTAAATAAATTGTAAAAATAATTGTGTAAAAGTGTATTTACCTTACCTCTGTATTCAATGTAGTGGTACAATGGTAAACTGGATAAGAAAACTATAATTTTCACGAACTTGAATGCAAAAAGTTGGGTTCAAAGAAATATCTTATGTGCATCCGTTTCTAATTCTATTGATTGCTTTTCCTGTTTTAAAAGCATTAGAAAAGAAGCCATAAATGAATCCGTTTTCTTAATTAACTCAGCAATGGTGCAACCAAATTTTTAACTTTTCTTGAATTCAACAACTTCCTGTAGGCGATTACTAGTCCTCTTTGATATATGGTAGCTTACCGACTTTAGAAGGAAGAATGCTCGTTATTCACAACGCATGACAAATATTTGTACGACGACACGAATATGTTATCCACACTTGAGTGATTCATAAAGAAGCTTGCATAATCGTGGACGAATAACTTATGTGTGGTGCCACCTATGCACACACATTTATATGCATCCACACATTATTATTACTATTATTAGGTGTTCTGTCACATGACAGGTCCATTCCTTTTGTCAGTGAACTTAAGAGACACATGCGTACACATAAATAAAACGTTTAAAATGAATTTATTAAAATTCATGTATAATCAATCAATTTTAAACTTTGCAATACTAGGAATTTATTTGGCCTTGTCATTGATCCACTACATTACTAAACTTTTTTTTTTTAATTTGAAAACAAGTTTACTAAACAACAGGTTAGTTAACACTATATTTTTTCTTATTCTTATTAATAATAAATCTAAGTTAGCAAAATATATTTTTTTAAATAAGTTGTTCTTTGAGAAAGAGACTGTCAGCCATATTTTGTTTGAGAGAAACACCAACGAAGCATTTTACTAGTTCATTTTCACCTTGCGCTATTAATCTAGATTCC
>CABFWB010001965.1:36229-130541 GCA_902151455.1 Timema bartmani
GGAAGCGATAGCTGAAGTCAAGCCCGTGTGGCGGAATAGAAGAGGCTCGTGATCCAACAGAACGAACGCCCTAGGGGTTCAGCTATCCGAAGAGCAAAGTAATGGGAATTTTCCATAAATATCTGGAAAAGATCTTATCTCGTTCGAATATAAATAATATTTTATTTTTCTAACCCATCTGTTTATATTTAAGTGTCTTTACAGCTTATTTTTATATGGTAGTAAAAGTGTAGCTTGCTTTCATAGTGTGGATCCCATTTCATCATTATTTAGCTATTATTAGTTTTGAAGTTATTATTTACAAGTAATTTTAATAAATCTTAGTAAAATATATTGATATTTCAATTTCTATAATTGTTTTAATTTTTGATTTTATTTTAAAAATAAGTGGTATGGCCAACCGCAAAGACTTTCTCTCTTTTTAATCTTAAATTAGAGACATATACTAAAAACTCGTAAAATTTGTAAAATAAATTAATATAATTATATACTATTGGAGTAACACTCCACCAAAGAGCATACATGTAATAGAAACTGTTATAGAAACATCAAGAAAAGAGGAGCACTTATATCCACCAAAGAGCATAACGACTAATTTCATATTATTCTATATACTCCAAAAAAAAAGAATCAATGGCTGCTTATAGCTCAGAAGCCATTGCTTTTATAAAATTATATTTCAGATTAAAATAGTTTTAGTTTTAACAGTATCACAAATAGTTGCGGCTATACGGTCAAAATTGGAAATTTCTGCTTATGTAAGTTATTTTCATGGGAAAACGAGGAACTGCCATTTTGTACTCGGCAAACAGTTATATCTGTTAATTATTTAGTGTTAGGTTAGGTTAGGTAAGGTAAGGTTAGGTTAGGTAAGGTAAGGTAAGGTAAGGTTAGACCGATATCAAAAAGCAGTGTTGCCATATAAGGCTCAGAGACTACAAACAATGGTGCGCTTTTGATGCACCTACCTTGTGTGCTGCTGATATACTCCTAAACAGGTATAGAAATTCGGCCTGTACACTTTAAACGTAGCCTTTCCAAAGATACAAATTTAACTTTTATTTACCCGCTTCGGTGGCCGCGTGATCTAACGAGCTACTCTCGTGTTAGACTAGACTGCCGAAGAGAGGGGGATCGGGGTTCAATCCCAGTTGGGTGCACTGAGTGTGGTTTTCCCTAAATAGTTTTCCACTCTCCATCCACGCAAATTCGGGCGCACTTTCTATCAATTAAACCTTCCTAATCCCTAACCTATTAGTGTAATTAGTACATAAGCGTAAAGTTCTAACGGGTAGTAAGACGCGGTGCTAGAATAAAAAATATTTTTTTGAATATGTTAATTCCCGCATAGGTGGGTGCGCCAAATAAACGCCAAACTGGTTTATTGGCGTTTAACCGGTAATGTGGGGTCGGGCTTAAATTACGACTGGGTGTACATAAGGTTCTCTCTTCAAATCCTTAGTTAATTTAGTTATTATTTGAGGTATATTACGTACACTTTCTAAACCTACTGATTCTATCAGCTCACGAGAATTTATTTATATCAGCGAGAGTGAAAGGGTTTAACATTTTTGTCGAAAAAGGTATTTTCACATACCTCCCAGGGTTCTTTTACATGCCACAATCGATATCGTACATACATATTTACAGTTAGATTACTTATATTGTTATTTTCTAAAATATTTGTGAAAATTGGACCCATTTATTATTAATTTTCCATACAATATTTGAAAGTGTCCATTTTCCTTGCCAAGAAACGAATGAATAGATTTTCATTTTGACACTCTTTTGTGACATAAATCAAAACTTATTACACAATGTCTACTTTAAATTGAGACTCTTTTTTAATATGATGAACGTACATGTTTTCTTACCTACCCAGTTATAAATGTTTAGAGTTTTCCATCAAAGAATATTTACATAAAATGATTCTCAAAGCTAAAATATATCTCTCAGTATTTCTTTTTCCATTAGTTCTTACTATCCAATCGGATTTTCTGCATATTTACAAATGGTATAGGGATGGAGACCATATAATTTATGGTACCATACCCACTTTACATCAGTACCAAGGGCTAGGACAGGATATCTTCTTAAAGATATCAGCGAAGTTTGACTGCCTCTAATATTGAGGGTGATTAATGTAAAAACACAATCACCATATTCAAAATTGAGTAAAAACAAACCCCTCATCATAGTATTGTTACCTATTTTAGGCCATGGGACTGAGGAAGAAAGAACTTCAATCTTTGACCATAGTATAACGGTATCAGCATTTGAATTACCAATTCATTTAACTCCATCCCTTTCCCCCTTCACTTCGCCGCCCCTGAGTGATCTATGATATTTCCGATCCGCGAGTCAGAGCTACTTGCTCCTATCTTGCGTGTGCAGAAATAGAGAGAGGAGAAGCCGATGAGGCAATGACCCGAAATAAAGAGGGCGGGTGGGGGAGGTACATATGATCTAGAGGTCTTCTAAATGGGGTCCGGATGCAGGATTTGACAATGAAAGATTATTTTTATAGTAGTCTGACAGTTCGATAGTTGTGTGAGATCTTTTGTAAAAAGAAATACATAATTTTCAGATGATTACGGTGAAACAAACATAAATATTGATTCTGTTCATGATTAAACCGTAGATTTGTGTTTTAGGGCCAAGGTAAACTGGGTCCCAATCATAAACCTCCCCACGTTTCCAAGTATTATATCCAATGATTGTTGAATTATGTTTCTTGTACACGAAGACTAGATTGAGGAGGAGTTATACAATATTTCATGTACTCACATAAATGAGTAATCCAATTGTAGAGCTATCTACAGCAGCAATTTGCGCCTGATGTTTATAAATGTTTGATTAAAAATCACTGACCTTTTGCCGTGCACCATGGTCTGGTTAGTTAGGCTTAAGTTAGGTTCAAGGCTTCTACTGGCATAACATAATAATAATCATCACACCATCTCATCAGAGTGAAATAACCGTACTTGGACAGTAGATGTTAATTTATATATTCATACTTATCATTGCAAAATTGTAGTACTATTAAAAATAAAAAAACTTTCATATGATATATATTTTTACAAGCCCAACAGTTTCAGAGATATTGACAAATATATTAATACAATTTTGTGAGCTTTAGTTGTAAAGAGATACTACTTAAGTTTTAACGCAATAATTATCTAATGTCATAGAGTAATTAAATATAAGTAAGTGTCTCAAAAAGTTTGTTATTTTTCCTTAAACCTCTTAGATGAAATGTTTGTACAACAAAGATCTATCTCCATTTTGGACTCAATAGTCAATATCTACCTTTTCCATTGGTCAAAATGATTATAGATGAGGAATTCAATAGCAATACGATGACATGAAGATGTGCAACACCTAATAAAGTATAGAAAATTTTAACCTGAAGTTGAAATTTTAATACGAAGTGTTGACCCTTGTGGACTCAAAATCGATCTTTTTTATCGGTCCAAACATACAAATGAGGACATGTGTTCTTTAAAAATAAAATTATAAAATTTAAAACCGGGACTCAAAAAATGTTTTACATAGGTATAGTGCAATATATATTGGGTTTGCTTGTGTATATTATTTCGTTTCACATACATTACGAGTTGTGAGTAAATATCTCCATTTTTAAACAATAGAGCGAGCAAGTTCGTGCGAAGTTCCGTACCATTTATTTAAAATTATGATCGACTTGTTGCTGTGTGACAGTACTTCTTTGAGTAACACATACCATTAGGGCCACGTGTGGCTTCCAGCACCCTCCGCCTAACTACCACCCAACTCCTCAATTAATCAGCCACACGGGGAAATTAATCCTAAACCTTTAGCTTAATAGGCAGACACACTGCCGACTGAGATAAGGCGTCGGGAATAGCTATTATCAATAAGGTTTATAGTTATTTGGGTGACCTGGTGGTCTAGGGGTAAGGTGTCAGACTTCTGTGCTGGGGGTCCGGGGTTCAATCCTCGGCCCCGGCACAGATTTATCTGGATGCCAAACCCTTCCTTCACCTCTGACAAGACGTGTATTAATCACAACTTGTGAATGTGAGGAATGCCAGGCCTCCACCGTGGTTCGGATTCCACGTTATACTGTAGGTCCTCCATTTCATCTCACAATCACCCTACCATTGCACATTAGCGTAAGTGCGTATAACCCGAACGAGTAGTAAGACGCGGTGCTAATAATAATAATAATAATATAGTTATTTCACACCCCTACCCACTCTGTCACGGGAGCGTTCCGGAGTGTTCCTTAGTTCATCCCATCCGCTTTAAGGCACTAGAATATTCGAGCAGAAATTCCTAAACACCAGAAACCAGGTGGGTTTATGACGTTACTGGCTGGATCTGTCCGGCAGTAGGAGAACAAACAAGGGAGGATTAAATTACAAATTCCATTAAATGTGTATTGGTACCCTCCCCCCCTATTAAATTACATAATTGGAATAATAAATATCCATTCCTACTTCCATAATAGTTACCTTTCATTTTTTTCAGGCATTTAAGTCTTGATGATAAATCGAATTTATGTGAAATTTTGGACTTTTCATAGTAGAATATTTCAATTTTTAAATTATGTTTACAGGTCAATGTATGCATAGGGTCATATAAAATAGTTTTGTATTCACTTAAAGGCAAGTATAATTAAAAGTTTTTTTTTCAATATCTAACATAAACAACTTACTTGTTTGGGACTTTCTCAACTACCTAGTTAGCCTTCTTAAGGTGGGAGTCAAAATTAAAAGAGAAAAACATGACATTATATTAGGCTGTATAAAACAGTCAATTCCGAAAAATGTAATTTTCAAAAGAATATTTGTGTAATACAGGCTATCTTCTCAATCAGATAAAGTAAAAAAAAAAGTTAATTTTTATTACGGTTCCTGGTTCTAATCTTTCTCACGTTAATGTTTGAGAACTGTGCGGCCTTAGTGTACTTTAACAAATAAATATATCTAACTTTTTTTTTCGCTTAGTTTAATTTTATGGATATTCTTAATGCTTCAAACCTACCCACATAAAAAAATATTTTTTTTTTCTATATTTTCTTTTTTCATTTATTTTGAATTAAAAATTAAAATTATATTGATAAATTAAAAAAAAAAGTTTTCTACTTTGTATATTAGTTTAGAAAAAACCTCTATAAACAACAAACATTATCTTAGGTAATTTTTAATTCCTTCTTTCCATACTATAGCCGCAAAGAATTATCACGTGCGATTCTTCCATTAGACCAATGTTAAACTGTAGTTCTAGCATTTAACACCACGTAGCAACACGGGCAAGCTTAACCTGCGCCACTCGTATGTCTTCAAGATTGTTGGATCAACTTTCCTCCCCCCACCCTTGACCCCTTCTACGCTCCTCTTTACCTTCGCGAACAACATAACAAAGCCCTTGCTTGTACCACTCATTATCCTTTTTGCTGTGCTGGTTTACAAGCTTTATTAGTACTACTCACCTAACTTAACCTTTTACAGTGTTGTCAGTATTTGTAGAAAATAAATGAGAATAATTCCTAACAAAACCAAAATGTATCCGGGCGAAGACGTCAATAAAAGTGTCAAGTATCAGTGGTGTGTTCAGGGATCAACAAGCGCAAATTTGAGGATTTTTTTCTTCTATAAGGATTGAGATTAGGAAAATATCAAAATAAATATGATATAATCATTTAATATAATATATATTTAATATTTAAATCTGTGAGTTTTGTCTTAGCTAATTTCTATATAATAATTAGAAAAACACTTGCTAAAAAATGGGGAGAAATAAAGGTGATAAGAAAGGTTACGGCCATAAACACAAAAGAAGTAGGCTAGTAGAGCTTATAAACTAAAAAAAAAAATCGTAAAACAAGAGGAAGTTAGGCAAACTGACTTTACCGAATAAAGAGTTGAGATTTTAAATGAATATATGAAATCGACAGATTCATCAATTTGAATTACAAGATTTGGAAGCTATTTGGCATGAAGAAAATACCGACCGAATAAGGTAATATACTTATTTTATTATTATAGTTATAATATAAATAAATGTTAAGGTTTATGAGTGATATTTTCAGAAAGTTTCTTTATGCTTTTCGAAAAATTACTCCTGAAACACTGATTTAATTTCTATGTCAAGAGTGCAATTTATTAAAAAAAAACTCTGGTCTAATATAAACTTAATTCACAACATTAGTTGCTAAGAATCAGGCTACTAATCGTTAAAACTTGTATTAGGTTCTTAGTTATATTTTAAATAAAATATTTTGTTAACAATAGTTTAAATACTTTTTGTTTAACTCTTTTAATAATATGTATTTAGCCTTTGTTCACTAACCAAAGAATAGTGTATAAATTTAACACATTTTAGTAGTTTTTTTATTTTAATGATATTTATATCACTTCTACTATTTTTAAACCTTTGCTCTTAGTTTTCATAAAAACAACTACAACATTACAAACAGCTAAACAGCTTTTAAAGCAGTGGTTATAATATATATATATATATAATAATATTTAGCACCGCGTCTTACTACCCATTCGGGTTATACGCCTAAGTACTAATTACTCTAATGGATTAGGAATTGGGAGGGTTGAATATAGAGGAAGTGAACCCGCATTTGCGTGGAGGGAGAGTGGAAAACCATTTAGGAAAAACCACTCCCAGTTCACCCGACCGAGATTCGAACCTCGATCTCCCCGTCCTCGGCGGTCGAGCTCAACACGACTAGCGCGTTAGCCAACTACGCCACCGAGGCGGGTAGCAGTGGTTATCAACCTGAAAGTCGCGTCCTCCTGGGGGACGTAAAAACCTACCGGGAAGGGGGGAGGGGGGGACGCATCACTCACTCTCTACGCAACTGTGGGTACACTTTATCTAAATCCAACCTTCCTCATCCCTAACACATTGATAACAGTTTTTTCAGTATCACAATTCTTTTTTTATAAATAGTTTACAGTGTATTAGTAATTTAGAAAAATTATATTTCTACGTCTAATAAAAACTTGATATATCACCAGATTTAAAGGTATGTAGTTCAGGTTCAAAGACAGCTAGACATAGTCCAGGTGGACAAATGCTGTCTAGTCATCTTCATTGATGAGAAAACACCTCTTTTCATAGAAGAAATAAAGAGAGATGACGATCTGAGGAGTCAATTAATTGCTCAAACAGTTAAAAGTTTTTTAGGAGTGCGTGTCGCCAGAAATTGTACTTAGAAGAGTTCCAAGAAAAAAAAACATTCAAAGCATCCATTGGTGTAGATACTAAGTATTATTAAAAGGTGAAATAATTGTATAATTTGTGGGTGAGTTAGATTAATTTAAATATGTACAATTTTATAGAATATTACAATATTTTAAAAACAGAACTTTATTTTGAATTGAATTTAGATAAAAAACCGGCGGATGTATGTGTGATTAAATTTTGGTCGATATCTACAAATTAGTTGGGAAGTTATGAGTGAGACACAGAAATAAGCATTCCTCACCTCAGTTCTTTTCCCTATTAAAAACGAAAAATAAAATTAAAAAAATTGAAACAAAATTATACATTTCTATTTATAATTGTATTTCACTGAAATATCACCATATATTACTGATCTAACTTTGATGTAATAATGAATAACTAATATTACTTTTATCAATTACCATAATTTTACTAAACTCAACACATAAACTAGTAAAAGATGACCCTAAATAGGAGACGAGCCAGGATGACCAGACAATAGAACAGTGGCATGGGAAGCCAAAATCCCTGTGTTTGATTCCTGTGAATGGTAATTTTTCATATATTTTTTGAAACCACATATTACTTACTACCCGTTTGGTTTATAATCATATGAAAAAATTTCGCAAATGTGTTAGGAATTAGGAAGGTTGAAGGTTGAATTTAGAGGAAGTGTTTCTGAATTTTTGTAGGGGGGAGTGTGTGTGTTAAACCAATTAGGAAAAACACAACCTCAATGTATTTAACCAGGATTCGTACCCCGATCTTCTCGTCATCGGAAGTCTAATCTATTGCGAGAGTGACATCTAGACCATTCGATTACCTAAACAGGTTTCGTTGAAGGAATTTCCTTTTGATTTATTCAACGTATGTGATGTCAAAAGAAAAGTTGAAAAACATAATGTGTATTTGTACACAATGGTTTAATTTATTTGTTGTTTGCATTATATATTCTAATTGTTTTATCACATCTTATTGCCCAATTGGCTATTACCCATTATTCAACATTTAACTACCCGCTTCGGTGGCCGCGTCGTCTAACGCGCTGATATCGGGTTGGTTTTTACAAAATGGTTTTCCACTCATCCTCCACGCAAATATGGGTGCATTTCCTCTCGATTAAACCTCCATAGTCCCTAACCCTTTAGTATAATTAGTACATATGCGTATAACCTGAATAGGTAGTAAGACACGGCGCTAAAAAAATTTAATCAACTAATTAATTTGCTTATTGTATGTAACAAAGAGGTACAATTTGGTTAAGTGTAATGTGTCATTTCAAACGTCGAAAAATTCGCCGATCGGCCGATTGGTCTATGCGTCACTCTCGTGCTAGTCTGGCTTACTGATGACGGGAGATCGGGGTTAGAAATCTGGTCAGGTCTACTTAGAATGTTTTTTCCCCCCTAGTTGTTTACCAATTTCCTTTCATGCAAATGCGGTTAAACTACCTTTAAAAGGCTTCCTTCCTCATCCCTACCTCATTGGACTAACAATACATGGTGATATATATATTTTTTCAAAAGCTGAAAATTAAAAATATAAAAAAAGTTCAACATTCTCTTTTTACGTGTGTGAATGTTATACAAAGTGGCAACAGCGCTTGAGATATTATGTAATAGGTCTGTTGTTGCCTATTGTGAGAGGATGTCCTTCTGAGAAATAGGTAATGGATGGCACAGAGGGTAGATGAGTGAATACATGTTTTCTGACCATTCACCAGGCTAGAATTTAAAGTGCAGTATTTTTTTCAGTTTCTATAGCAAACATTACCCACCTCGGTAGCTTAGTTGACTAACGTGCTAGTTTCGAGTTGAGCTAGACTGCCGTGGATGGGGAAATCAAGGTTCGAATCTCGGTTGGGCAAACTGGGGGGTGGCTTTCCAAAATGGTTATACACTCTCCCTCCGCGCGAATGCGGGTTCACTTCCTCTAAATTCAACCTTCCCAATTTCTAATCCATTAGCGTAATTAGTACTTAAGCGTATAACCCGAACTGGTAGTAAGACGGAGTGCTAAAATAATAAATAAATATAACAAAAATTTTTTTCGGCAAAATAAGTCAAATATTTCTTCAATAGAAACTAATCTTAACAGTCTTTGAATTAATTTCATGAGTCATGACCAAGGCCTGATTTTAAATGACTTTAAAACTGATCAAAAAATGATCTATGTAAATTACCTAAAAGTCTTTAAAAAAAACTTCAAATTTTCAAAAGATTGTCTAATATTATGAAGAAATAATCGTAATAAAGGCACACGACTAACTCACACATGCAAATTACAAAACTAAAGAATACATATGCAATGAAAAGACTTTAACAACTTAATTCTTGCAGTCAGCTAAATATAATATTGATTTACAAATACCTGCTTCAGAAGTACCAAAACAAGCAAAAAAGATACAAAGCTAATCGACTCATTCCGACAGCTGTTTATTGAAAAAAAATTATGCCTTTATAAAATATCGATGTTAAAATTATTATTCAATATGTGTGTCTAAAAATTACTAAAGAATTCGTAAAAATGACTTTAAAAAATATTCATACTAATAAATGAACACACAAAATTCCAAAATGACAAAAATATATCTATAAAATATAAATGTATACAACCAGAGGATCATGAACTGAGTTAATGTACTATGAGCATTGAATGTAATGAACCAATAAAAATATGACATGTCATCAAAATCCGGGCCCTGCTCGTGAGCATATTAGCGTTTGGCGAGAAACTTTTTAAATGAAGATATCTCATCAAATTCTAAGACACCCTTAACAGATATTCAAGAACTGTTTGAATTTATATGTGAACAAAGCTCAACTTATGTTTCTACCGAAGAAATATTTTATTTATATTACTATAAGAACTTGAAAAAAAATACTTCCCCTAGCTCGTAATCACTATCATCTCACCTTAAGGCCGCCAACCAGAGCCGGTGGGTTCACCCAGGGTGAAAAAGGACACCCTCCTCCCCTTACATTTATTAGACCGGGAGCAGGAAAAAGGAACTACGCCTCGTCGTAGCATCTTCAAAGATCACGCTTGAGAATAATTGGGGTCGTCTTTGTGCTACGAGATGAACAGGACGCCGTTAATGATTGGAGCAGCTGAAAAGGAAGGCACTTGCGCCCTCGGCAGGAAGGCCCGTGACGTCAGGTACGGAGATCAAAGTCTCTTATCGCCTATTTCAACTATATCTTTCAGTACTGCAAATAATACTGATCTCTCGGGAACATACTCTTATTGTTAATGGTATTGTGTCTTGTTACTCTTTATTCGCGCTCTGAATCTCTCTACCCGCATAATCAAGGACCAAGGGCGTGGGGAAAGGAGCGGTCCAGACCCCTTGGAATTCGATGTACCTCCATATGTGAGGGGCCAAATATACCTATAAAATCTTTTGTTTACTAAAGGTATAGTAAAATTTACTAGCGGATCCCCCTTGCCCTTGCCAAGGACACATTACTAGGAGAGTGAATTTTAATTAAAGCTAACCAAAGTGCATCTTGAGACAGTCTCCAATACACGTGGTGTAGATTGAAAACCGGACTCCCTGGTTAGAATAAATCGTTCTACCCTGGATGTAGTATTCGACGACAATGGCAGGACTATAAAAGCGATAGTCACATATTATTATGATCAGCAATTTTCTATTCTCACACAAAGCGAGTATTGGCATGGTTGCTTGCTATGTACCATCCTCCTGTTCGAGTAGGTTGCTTGCTAATGTACCATCCTCCTGTTCGAGTAGGTTGCTTGCTAATGTACCATCCTCTTGTTCGAGTAGGTTGCTTGCTAATGTACCATCCTCTTGTTCGAGTAGGTTGCTTGCTAATGTACCATCCTCCTGTTCGAGTAGGTTGCTTGCTAAGGTACCATCCTCCTGTTCGAGTAGGTTGCTTGCTAAAGTACCATCCTCTTGTTCGAGTAGGTTGCTTGCTAATGTACCATCCTCCTGTTCAAGTAGGTTGCTTGCTAATGTACCATCCTCTTGTTCGAGTAGGTTGCTTGCTAATGTACCATCCTCTTGTTCGAGTAGGTTGCTTGCTAATGTACCATCCTCCTGTTTGAATAGGTTACACAGCTAATGTACCATCCTCCTGTTCGAGTAGGTTACACAGCTAAGATAGCCTAGACTTCAAAGTTCTAGCGAAAGGTAGGCCTAGTACTGTTTGCCTACATTAAGGCTTCATTTTCCTCATTGGCTGCAATAGAGTCTAGTGAAGCTAAGATGCTCGTCAGTAAAAGTAATAGAGATGGTTTACTTTAGGGATGTTGTAACATTAGCGGCATACTTTAGGAACAATGTAACATAAGTAGAATCCTATAGGGAGAATGTAACACAAACAATAAGTTATAACCCGCCTCGGTGGCGTAGTTAGCTAACGCGCTAGTCGTGTTGAGCTAGACCGCAGAGGACCGAGAGATCAAGGTTCGAATGTCGGTCGGGTGAACTGGGGTTGGTTTTTCCTAAATGGTTTTACACTCTCCCTCCACGCAAATGCGAGTCTACTTCCTCTAAATTTAGCCTGCCCAACTCCTAATCCATTGGCGTAATTAGTACTTAAGCGTATAACCCGAATGGGTAGTAAGACGCGGTGCTAAAAAAACACACATTATAACAACAGTGTAACATAAGCGGTGCATTGTAGGAATGGTGTAACATAAGCGTAATATTGTAGGGGTGGTATTATATAAACGGCACACTGTAATAATGGTGTAATATGAGGCATATTATAGAAATTATGTAATATAAGTTAAACATTGTAGGATCTGTGTAACATAAGCGACACACTGTAGTAGTGCTGTGACATAAGCGCAACACTGTAAGAACGGTGTAACATAAGCGGCACCCTATAGGAATCATGAAACATAAATGGAGCATTGTAAGAGCGGTGTAACATAAACGGTACACTTCAATGACGTAGTTAAATGAACGGCACACTGTGAGGGGTGTTACTAGCATTACATACTTCACGACATAATTAATGGAAATAAACATATTTTTCGCAACTAAACTAATTACTCGACGTCATATTTAATAGCAATCACATATCGCAACACTTTACAACAAGTATCGCATTGGACTTTGCGCAGTTGGTTTTGCGACCGATTTTATTTATGAATACTTCATAGATGGTATAAAATATCAAATTGTTAATATAAATTTTTATATGAAATGAAAAAGAAAATTGAATGCATTTAGTGAAATCAGGCACACCATCATTTGTCTGCAAGATGCACTCAATATTTCACACTAAATAGCTCCATTATTTTATTCATTCATTAATGTCACGTAGTTTAAAACAATTAAACAGGAAACTTATCAGGAAACGGATCTGTTCAGAGTAAGACAACAAGTTTTAATGGCCATAGTAGTCTTCAACTTGTAAAACTTTGTGAAACATCTCTCTACCACCCTTATTTTTTTATTTAAAGGACAGAAAAAAAAACCCTCTTTCGCGTCACGGGCTACAAGCCATTGATTTTCCTTCTCAAGATCTGCAGCGCCCACAAGACCGATGTTTACTGTCCTTCTTTACCAAGGTGGAAATTTTCGGGTGTGGGGTAAAGTAGGTAGAGGTAATAAAAGATAAGAGGTTTGAAAAAAGGAGGGAAGTCAAAAATATTGATCAATAAGCCTTAAAATCACCATAAAAAAAAGTTGTAATTTAAGAATGTGACATATTTATGTTTATAAACAAGCTCACCCGCTTCGGTGACCGTATGGTCTAATACGCTACTCTCGCAATATACTGGAGTGACTATGAAGGGGATGTCGGGTTTCGAATCCCGGTAGCGTGTACAGAGGGTGGTTTTCCCTCTCAATTCAAGCAAATTTATCTACATTTACCCAAAATTCAACTTTTCTTCTTACTATTCCATTAGATGAATAAGTACGTATGCGTACAACCCGAAAGGGTAGTGAGAATATGTGACAATTTTTGTTGTTGTAAATATAACCATCAGCATCGGGATTGAATCAAGGTCCTCCAGAATTGTGAATCTGTTACTTAAAATGTTTATTCACATTTATGAACACCAATTTAAAAATTACAATATTTATAGAATTTCAGAAACTGTGAATGTACGAGTAAATAATATTAATTATTATCTAGTTTCTCTTGAAAGCTGTAGTTTATGAGTTATTTAAGCCTGATCTCCATGAATGTGTTTCTTATTGTTTGGATTGTCTCTACGATTGTACTTTACAAGCCCTTAAGGATTATGGGATATTATTATCGCCTGAAAATCCACTTAAGCGCGAAATCATGATGTGCTGAATTTTTTACCCCTCTCTTCTCGTTTTACTTCTAGTCTGGGGTATCCGCATATTGACACTATCGAGGTAGGGAGGAAGAAGATACAATTTAGATGAAGTGTACTTACGTTCGCTTGGATGGAAAGAGGGAAAAGAATTAAGGAAAAAACAACATCAGTACATTTAGTAGGTATTTTTAGCACCGTGTCTTAGTCTACTACCCGTTCAGATTATACGCCTATGTAATAATTAAGCTAATGTTTAAGGGACGAGAAAGGTTGAATTTTAGAGAAATTTACTCGCATTTTCGTGGAAGTAGAGTGGAAAACCATTTAGCAAGATCCCCTCAGTACACCTAACCGGGATTCGAACCCCAATCTCCCCATCGTCGGCGGTCTAGTCTACTGCAAGAGTTACGCCTTAGACCATGCAGCCACCGCAGCGTGTTAGTCTGTATTTAAACTCCAACCTGCCTATCACAGGTAGTTCAGTTTAGTTTGAGGATAACGTCTTAAACCATGCAACCCCCAGTAATGGTTTAAAATGTTCCATTACAAGCTTTGATGGTTAAAATAAACTTACACAACATTTTAATATATTCATCAGATAAAATAGCTGACCTACTCTTTCATTTATATTTGTAAGTTCATTATAACTAGTGGATCGTTAGAGCAATGACTGCAGATTATTGGACTAAAATGTATTATAAACCTTTTATTGGGAAAAGTTCTATATAACAAGCCCTCACTCGAATTTCTAGTTAAAAGTTTACTTGTCAAAGGCTATATATCCATTTTATTAGATGTTTAGCTTTCGGCATTTAATATGACCCCTATTTGACCCCTAACCTTTAAATTAAGAGTTAATTTGTAAATATCTATTCAGACATTTCCTCGTAATTTCTATAACCAGAAACGGGATTATTAAATTATATATAAGAGGGCATGTTACTTCAACACGCATCGGTGGTTGCGCGGTTTAAGGGGTCACACTCGTAGTATACTGGAATGCCAGTAACGAGAAGGTCTGGAATTGAATCCAATCCGGTGACCTAGTGGTCGATTTTTAACATGCGAGTTTACCACTACCTCTCTATATTCATGCGGGTGCACTTTGTTAAGCCTATCTTCCTCATCTCTAACCACATAATTATACGGTTAAATAAACCATTTATTAAATTATACAAACTAAAATAAATAAAACGCTCATCCGCACCAGTGTACACGTGACGCCGAGGTGTCAAGAGAAAGTAAAAAAAAAACACCTTTAATACCTAGAAATAAAGTTAAAGGAGACAAGTAAACAATCCCGGGACTTCCCCGAGCCGCACTTAACGTCTTACCGAGGATAACAAGATAAAAGTTATATGCTGATGATCCACCCGACACCCACTTCCGGCATTCCACTTCTCAAGTGTTTCTCACGCCCTGAGGGATCTACAAACATAAGAGGGAAGAACACGGTAATACTAAATCCTATTCCACAATATACAGACAGGAAAGCTGATCTGAGGAGCTACATTCTTATTTTCATGGGAATCCTTTTTTAGAGCACACAAACACATTATTTTGCTGACTAAATTGATAACATTTAATTATCTCCCCCTTATCACCGCGTCTTACAACCTGCTCAGCTTATCATCATTTTTAGGAGTTCTGCCCTACAACAGGTTCATTCCTTTTGTCAATGAACTTAAGACTGCCAACGCGCCCTGTCATCTGCCTCCTCCTTCAGCTCCCGGAATGTTCTTGTTTCCTTCAAGTCGTCTAATATTTGAATCCTTCTTCTTCCTAGGCTCCTCTTTGCGTCAACCTTTCCTTCTATGACGTTGTGCAGAAGATAGTTTCTCCTAAGGAAGTGTCAAATCCAGTTTGCTTTGAATCACATCCAAAATTGCTGTCTTCTTAACCACTCTTCTTAGGACTTCTTCATTTGTCACCCTGCCTATCTACCTAATATTCTCAAGTGTTTCTCCAGTACCACATTTCAAAGCTCTCCAAGTATTTATTTTCCTCCTTCCTGAGAGTCAAAGTTTCTGCTCCATACAGAGCGATGCTCCAAATGTAGCATTTCACCAACTTATACGCATATAATATGATGATTACTCTAAGAGCAGGTTCACATGACAAGCGCTTAACGTACGTTTACAACTACATACATTTTATTCAGGCCGTACATATGATAACGGGCGTTTTAATAAAGCGCGCGTTGAACGCTTCGCTAGCGCTCGACTGTTGTCAGCACGCGTCAACGCGCGCTTTGAGATCATTGGTTTTCTATGTTACCGTTCAGTTGAGCGCGCGCTTTTGACGCGGATAGACGTATTTTAGGGTTCGCTCAGTTCATCCAGAAATCGTCCGAAATGGAAACGGAAGCTTTTAATACCGAATTATTTATAGATGAAATAGAGAAACGTCCTGCAATATGGAACATAACCAGTAGCATTTATTCAGATAAGAACTTAAGGAGAAAGGCCTGGGAAGAACTCGTTCTCATATTCTGTGAAGGAGATGACAATGAAGAAAAGAAGAAATTATTATGTGAGTACATATATATATATTTTCAATAAGTCTGTGTTACAAATTAAATATTGCGATCTAGCCAATTAACTTTTCCTTCGTTGATGAAATAATTTGTTAAATGTACTCGAACATTGTCCGCCTGTCACACAGCACGCCCGGTATAATAGTGAGACTAGATTTTCCAGTGGTGGAGTATGAATAGTATCTTCATAATAGTAGCCATCCCTCATTCTGACATAATTGTGTAGTGTACATATCGATTTTACCATCTTTTCTGCAAAACCGGTGTTAACATCTAATGGCCTATATAAAATACGCCATTTATTGCACATTATGCCAAAAGTACATTCGACATACCGGCGTGCTAATGTCAAACGGTTATTAAATATTTTTTTTAGCATAAGTTAGTGACCTTCCCCCATAAGGCCGCATTAAATTATCCATCATGCCAAAAGCTTCATCAGCCACTAATTAACAATGCCTTTGGCTCAGGTAGGTCTAATGACCTTTCTGTCAGCTTCTTGTACAATGAAGAATTCTTGAATATACCTGAGTCACTGTTTTTACCGTAGGCACCTATTTCAACCCATACAAAACAATAGTTTGCATCCGCTAGCACCAATAAAACTAGCGAAAAATAATTTTTGTGGTTATAATACATTGAACCCGTGTGTTCAGGCTGGATTAACCGTATATGTTTCCCGTCCAAGGCTCCCAAACAACTTGGAAACTTTGAGTTCTTTTCAAATATCGTGGATATTTCATACCACTTTTCTTTCGTTGGTTCACTCATAACAATGGGTCTCAATTTTCTCCAAATAGTTTCACATACATGTGGTATTATAGTCGCCGCAGTAGATTTGCCAATTCTATAATCGTAGCTTAATGTCCCAAGTGAACATCCTGTGGCCAAATATCTGAAAAAAAACCCCATAAAACCTTAATATAAATATTTGAAAAGAGGCTAAGAGGCTGGCCTACTATTACTAAATTCTGGTTTTTTTTTCAGCGTCATCCCTGAAAAAGAAATGGAAGAGTTTACGAGATAATTACATGAGAGAGGTAAAGAAAATGAAGACTATTAAATCTGGATCAGGAGCTTCGAAAAATTCGTCATATATTCATTATAATAGACTACGATTTCTACAGTCATCTAAAGCCAACAAAGATACAAAATGTAGTTTCGATGCAGATAATGCATCAGCTTCGTCAGAAGTTGCTGACGTAGAAGTAAGTTCTGCCTTTAAGAGTCATAAATCTACTCTAAGAAAAAAACAAGAAACAAGTTCTTCTGACGAAAGATTTGCAAGCATATTAGAGCAAAGTTTAGCACAGAAAAATGTTTCGGAACCAAAAGAAGATGCCGATGAAGACAAGCTGTTTTGTTTGTCACTCGTTAAAGAGATTAAAAAAATCCCGGAATATAGACGACTTCATACTAAAAATTAGCATTTATAATTTAATCTTGCAAAACCAAATTTTCCTCCAAGGACCGCAACATCAGTCATTTGAAAATCAAGATTATCATAACCCATTACCACAACGAAGAAATTATTTGTCACAAGAGCAGCGTAGTCAAGCTTCTGCCGAAGGCTTTCAATATCATGATTATAGATCACAGCAGTTTAGTGTGTCAAATAATTTAGCACATTATGGTTATACTATAGCAATGGGACCTTTATCGCCAGTAACACACTCCATCGCCAGCACCAACCAATGCCAGCAATGAACCGGAGTTATAGTTATTCTGCGAGTAACAAAACGTTCTTTTTTCTTTAAATTTTCTTCCCTAAACAAGTATTGATTTATAAATAAGTTTGTTGATTAATAAAAAACTTACCACAATGTAATTGCGAGTTTTTCTTCTGGTGAAATACAATATCACAAAGCGTTTTTATCTGCTACGAGTTCATCGTTTATGAGAGCCAGTAAATCATCAAATGATTCGATGCACATTCTGAAATAGTTAAAAAATTTGGGTCCGTATTGCCTTAGCTTAGGATACAAAGCTATGTACTGGCTTTCAGTCAGCCTGTATGAAAAAATTGGGTGGACCCAATATCTCCGTCTTCTGTCGCGTCGTTTTTGCCGTCAGTATAAAATCACCGTTAAAACTGTTTCTACGTCCATCTTCGACAAATGTAGAACTCAAACTAAATCAGGGCGGCCGCGGCAACGCGCGCTCAACGCCTGACAAGCGAGCACCATGTGAACACTATACAAATTTTTTTTAGTACAAACTCTTCAGTCAACATGACATGGTTTTGAACCCGATATACTCGCCATCAGTAGGCCAGTCTAAAAAGAGATTAGCACCTTAGACCATGCAGCCAATGAAGCAGGTTAGTGAGAGTTAATGAGATCCCAATAGTTTCATAGTGACTGCTAACCAAGACTTTATCTAGAATGTAGGATTATAAATATATTTTTGAATATAATACCAAAATAAATATTTTTTAAAGTGGAACTTTCTTTCAGTCAAATTGGTCAGACTCAATCAGATGAAAGTGACCCAGTGTAACGCGGATTGTGGTTGAAGATAGAAGAAAATGTTAGACCAAGTTTTTGTCTCACCTTTGTCAAACTTTCCACTCCTTCCAGCCCATTTTTTCACCCCTTATCACATCTATTCTCTTGACGCCACTGAAACCCAATACAACCCAAAGTGACTCCTACAAACTTCCTGTTTCTCACCCTTTACCCCACAGCCCCACGTCAAGTTTGTGACAATCCCTTTCACCAGAGTACAACCCTTCCCTGAACGCATCAATCATAAAAAATATAGGCTACCCTCGCTCGTTCGTTCAAAGAGGTCACAACTCTATCATATCATCTACAACTACTTTTAACTTTGTCTGAAACAACTTTATTTGAGGAGAAAAGTGGCTTTCTTAGTAAAGTTCTATTTTTTATTATTAGGTGACGTAAACAAAGAAAGTTAACGACCACTATTGCACCTAGACGATAATATACAAAATAGAAAGAGAGGCAAGAAAATGAGAAGTTCACCCTGAGAGGGCTCTTGTCTATGTGCTGATAACCTTTTCCCTCTTCCTCTGACGAGTTTACACAGTCACTTTAATATTTGCTCTTTGAAAACATTGAATTATTTTTAATTTTACCTTTTTCTTGTTTTCTATTCTAGATAGACATATACTACCACGGACTTTTTTAATCTACATTCAGGCAGGAAGATTCCCACAGGGCATTTTCGTGACCAAGACAAATAGCATAAGTTGAAGATGATTTATATAAAAAAAAGTTTATAAAGAACTACTTAAAGATAAAAACGATAATTTTGTGACATTGTAGGACTATTTTTAGAATTAGTTGAGAATTTATAGTTTTTGTTTCAACGTCATATCTTTAAAACTCGCTGAGTAAAACGTAACTTCATTAATACAGGAAATCCTATAATGTGGGTGACCTGGTGGTCTAGGGGCAAGGTGTTGGACTTCTGTGCTGAGGGTCCTGGGTTCAATCCTCGGTCCCGGCACAGATTTATCTGATTGCCAAACCCTTCCTTCACCTCTGACAAGATGTGTATTAATCACAACTTGTGAATGTGAGGAATGCCAGGCCTCCACCGTGGTTCGGATTCCACGTTAAACTGTAGGTCCTCCATTTCATCTCACAATCACCCTACCATTGCACATTAGCGTAAGTGCGTATAANTAATAATATAATGACCGGCTGTGACGTCACAGGTAGGCAACGTCCTTAAGGCCATAGATGTGTTACATCACCCATCCACAAAATTGTGTTCGACTCCCCTCTAAGTTCAGTCAGTTGCTTGTCTGCCTATTAATTAAGAATCATGGGTTCGATTCCAGGTAAAGTCATAAAGTTTGTAGAATTAAAGTGCCCTATTTCCCAGTAGTCACAGGGATGAATTAACGGTCGGGGGAATGGGTGGTGTGTATAATCTAGAATTAGCTTTGTTCGTAAATTGTGTTTTGATATTCCTTCCCTACCCCCCCCCCTTCCTTGTCCTAGTACCCGTTTGGGCTATACGCATACATTAATTACTATAATGGCAAAGAGGTTATGAAGGAATAATTTGAAAGAATTGTACCCGCTTTTGTGTGAATACGGAGGAGGAAAATCATTTAGGTAAAAACAATATACAGTTCATCCAACCGGGATTCGATCCCGATCTCCCCGTCATCGGCAGTCTAGTCTATTACGAGAGTGAAGGCTTAGATCATTCGATCATCAACGCAAGCTTGTGCTAGTATAATAGTTTGGTTAATAGATTTCAACTCAAATTCACTACTAGTAAGATAAAAATTATTCTTTTAGAAATATTCAACAAATAAAATATTTATTTTAAATATATAATAATACATTGTACACACTTTTAAGCAATACCATCAAAAGTTTTAAAATACACTAGAGCGTCGATAATTTGGACTAATCAGGGCTCGAAACATTCCGGATTATTGATTTGTCCGGCTTTTCGAAAATACAGTACCTATACCAAAAATAAAAAATAAAGCAAACGGGATACTTACGAAAACTCAATGTCAATAAAGAAACAATTTCACTTTATCTATACAACGAACTTACACATTGTTCTTATGTTGCTAAGTATCAAACATTTTGAAGGAAGGCAAAAATTTAACAATGAAAGGAGTCTCCAATTTTTTTTTTTTTGAACAAGGGTTAAGGTGTGTTTTATGGCAGCCTGATATTGATAGCACTGGTTATTTTTTATAAATAATATCTTTTCTTGGCAATTCGGACCATCGACGATCCGGATTTTTGACGTCCGAATGATCAACGTTCTACTGTAAATATGTTTTTATGATTAATTTGAAGAAACTTGTTTAATAATGAAGAATTAAAGGTAAAAATGGAAAAAAGTAGATTGAGGGTTGCGTTATATAAACATAATATCTATTAGCAATAATTTCACTTTTATCTTGTAGTTTCATCGTAACTGAAACCCGCTTCAGTGGCAGAATGATCTAAGGCGCTAATCTCGCAATAGACTAGACTGCAGATGACGGGGAGATCATGGTTCAAATATTGGTCAGGTGTACCTAGTTTTCTCCCCCAAAATGGTTTTCCAATCTCCCTTCCCACAAATGCTGGTATACTTAATCTAAATATAACCTTAATAATACCTAAAACAATCAGCGTTTATTAGTATATAAGAAAAAAAACCAAACGGGTATTAGGACTCAGTGCTAAGGTAAAAAAAAAAAAAATCGTGGCTTAGGGTGAAGTTTAAATTAAAATCTTATTTTTAACCTTCCTGGTTACACAATGGTAGATGGAAGGATAGTTGAGGAAGTATAAATAATTGTTTTAAACATATTTGAAAACAACGAAAAAATAAATTTTAGTCAAACCCGTATTGTTGAACGAATGTTCAACATTTTTAAACAAAGGTTTTCAGTAAACCATTTACCTTTAAATAATTTTTTATTATAATCATATGAAACACTCTTCCGATATACATTTTTAAGTAAACTGTTAAGGCTATTTTTTTTAAATATTCAAACCTTACTTAGTGGCCACATGATCTAAGGCGTCACTCTCGCAATATACTGGACTGCCGATGACGGGGAGATTGGGTTTCGAATCTCAGTCAGTGGTACTGATGATTCCCCCCCTCCCCCTATAAAATGGGTTTAAACTATATCCACGCAAATGAGGATACACTTCCTCTAAATTAAACCTCTCTTCCTTATATCAGCGTAATTAATTTAACTATGAGTATAAATAGAAGAATAATAAGCGATAAGGGGTGACAAAAAATCGACCACTTATAATGTGCACGGGTATTTAAATACATTCCAAATATATTTTTTCACCCCTCCACCCTCCGTTCTTGAAAATAAGACTTCACTCGATGACATAATATAACGGGGTGTCGCTAAACTTATCAAGGCGGAGCAATCCCTGACGGATGTAGACCGTCAAGATCGTTAAAAGGAGTCCCGCACATCAAAGGCAATCAGTCGTCGGGAGATCCAATTTGGCTCAGGTCAACCCCTTTCAGCGAATGGCGTAGGAAGGTGATCTTGAGGCAAATAGGATTCATCAAAGCCTCCCCCCCTCCCCCAACCGTTACTCTAGCTCCCCACCCCCTTTTTCGAACATTATACGGGAAATTAGGGGCTTAAGGAAGGTTTTGTACATTCAGAGAGAGAGAGAGAGAGCATCGTAAAGAAGAGGAAGCAAAGGAGGATTGAGTTTGATTTAATTCGTACTGCAGATTCATGAAACTATAATCTTCACGGAGAGATCCTTTTCTGGATTGGATTTCAAAGTAGGTCTAATTTTTTTTCTCGACATATTTCTTTCTGTCATAGAAATTCTGCGTGGAAAATTTAGAAAAAAGAGGAAGTAAGAAATTTTTTACATGGTATAAAAAAATTAAAATTACATAAATGGCATGACGTAACTTTTTCATATCGACTATTGGAATTGGTAACAAAAAAACTTATAAAAATCTGTCTTTAGTAAATTACCCCTTGATAATTTGTCTTCTTAAAAAATATTATTGGTGATAATCGTATTAAACAATCTTTAGATACTGTATATATTTTGGACAAAATGATTAAATCCGTGTGTATATATATATATATTTGATATATATATATATAATTTGATATATATATATATATATCAAATTAAAAAACCAGTCATCAGTAAATTAGTATCGCATAACTTTATTTCTGGAAAAACTATAATAGGCCTACATTCTTATTTATTAAGTATAACACTCGCCATGTATCCATTTTGAACAAAATCGTTTTAGCCAGTAATCTACCTACCATTAAATCAATTTTTCTCTGACTAAAGAATATCCAGCGTTACTTACTATCTCCAAGACTTCAATTTTAAACAAAATCTGTAGTGACATATTTGAAAAATTTTGAGTTTTCAAATATCAGTATTTGAAAATTCCCCAGAATTTTAGGGTTAGAATCAAGATCCCAATTCACCCTCAAAGTATGACCATATAACACATATATGTAAATTTTGAGTGAAATACACCAAACTACATCTGTCTGTTGCTTCGGAGGTATCAGTCTGAAGTTCGAAAATGTTCACGATCCCAATACTTTATTTATATGAGAATGTAATAGGTTTTTAAATTATTCTTGTTTCGATAAGCGAAATTAGTGGAAACAAAACACATTGTGCTTACTCTTATCTAATTTTTAAAATGAATAATATGATGAGTTTTAAGTAAATTTAAAAGTTAAAATGAAAACACATAAAATAAACAAGTAGTGTCAGTAAATTCAGTAGTTGCTTATCTAGAAATAAACAAAAAGATGTAATTCTAAAACTAAGGTGAGGTTTGTTTTCCAGTCACGTTTCAAAGTGTGCTGAATATAATTTTCCAATGCCATGTCGCGCATCATTTAGCACTAAGAGAATTAATTTATTTTTCGGAGCAGTAATATTTTAAGCTCTACTTGAATTTTCCATTCGAAGCATTTGGCTTTTGTTGGCTACAGCTTTTCAAATAACTTCATAGATATATATTTGCAAATTCGTATTACAGCTGTCATATACCTCCCCTATAGTCACGGCTGTCATATAACTTTCCTATAGTCACGGCTGTAATATACCTCTCATATAGTCACGGCTTTAATATAACTCTCCCATAGTCACGGCTTTAATATAACTCTCATATAGTCACGGCTTTAATATAACTCCCATAGTCACGGCTGTCACATAACTCTCCCATAGTCACGGCTGTAATATACCTCCCCTATAGTCACGGCTGTCACATAACTCTCCCATAGTCACGGCTGTAATATACCTCCCCTATAATCACGGCTGCCACATAACTCTCCTATAGCCACAGTTGTAAAATACCTTTCATATAATCACGGCTGTCATATAACTCTCCTAGAGTCACGGCTGTCATATACCTCTCATATAGTCACGGGTGTAATATACCTCTCTTATAGTCACGGCTGCAATCAATATACCTCTCCTTTAGTCCTGATCGTCTTGACGCGCTTGGCTGCTCAACTGGGTCATAAATTAGCCGAGCCTATCAGAAGCTACCGTGTTCAAGGGGTCTTAAGTTTATCACATAAATGATTTTATTAATAATTGAAATTTTAAAAATAAATAAAAATAAGATTGTGTAAACAGACAAGTTTAAAGTAGAAGTGCCTAAATACTGACGACTAGCAAAACAAGATTGTTTAATTTAAAGGAAACAAGCAGAATTGAATATTTTAAAACATTATTTTATCTCCTGAAGCCAATTACAAATCGCCTCAGACCCTTTGTTTTCCACCGCCACACGAAGTGAAATTAAAAACCTAGGCACACATTTTTAATACTATACGTAGTCAATTTAATATAAACGAACGAAATAACAGATCTTGTATCATTATTAAATCTGGATTGTTAAAAGGAGTTTGTATGGTGACAATTAACAATACTTCAACACTAAACCTAATGTGTGGGGCTATTTTTTCAGCCGTCAACTTTCAAATCAACGGAGGATAGTTTCCACATCTGTTTTTATATTTATTCTACTATACACAATAACTTAGAATGTCATCTCACATAGAAAAGTTGTGTCAAATGGTATCAAGCATACTTTATTGCCCTTTTAAAAACATCATGGTACAGTAAGGGAACATTAAACCTAAATTACCAACAAAAGGTTATTGAAAGAAATAGATTGTTCTATTTAGAACCACAAGGCAATTCATAGTTGGTATTCCTCAATAGATAGTTCGCGGACCTCCATAAGACTCTACGCGGACCACAGGTTGGCTACCTCTTCCTTATAACGCTTAAACACCAACGAAAGTAGCTGCAGAAACTTACCCATAGCTCCAATTTTGCGAGGAAACGTCACGAATCAGCCCCTTCTGTCCTTGGGGAGTGAATCAAACCCTTTCCTGCAATAAATCCACGACAAATACGTCGTCTACTATGTTTGTTATTTAACGAACGTGAGCCTCCCTTCTCTCGTCTCGAACAGGGGCTGTTCCCAGGAACTGCGACCACCGAGGCGCCGTCACACGTCTCACAGACGAGCGTGGAATTCGGAATAGGGTCAACCGCGCACTGATATACTCCCAGACTGGATCAGACATTTAGGACGCAGCGAGGGGAAAAATATCGTATTTAAGGTGGAATGGGAGATAACGTGAGCTTAGGCCAGTATTTTTTTTTTTCAGTTCTAGTGTCAGAAAAGCTTTTTTTGAACACTTTAAATAAATTATTGCTCCAGAAGATACATTTGGTTTGATTTTCCAAATATAAAATCAATTTTTCATCGGAATAGCATTCCTTACCCAACATCTAGAAACGCTACTAAATATAATTTAATGTGTTCATACGTAATGTTATATTATCTGCATCTGTAGCTTTTGAAAGATATTATTAATAACTATAAAATAACACAAATAAGTGAAAATGTTGTCAGTAATGGCCGCAAAAAATGTATATTTTGTATTTTCTAAGAGGGTATTCTCATGAAATTTTGACTGTAGTAATAAAAATAGTTCTTGGCTTATGGTTACGGTCATTTGATGGGAAAATTAATTAAATAAAAATAGTTCCAGTCGGATTCCACGATGCTCATTACAAATATTCAACTACTGCTGATATTACTATGTGAAGAAAACTGAGATTAACGGCAGGAGGGTTTTTTGTGCTAACCAAATGACATCGTCTGTCAACAAATTTTGACACCATCATCGCTAACGGCGTCGGCCGCTTGGTCGGTGTAACTAGCTTGCGGACTCAGGCCATGGAGTGGAAATAATCCAACTAAACGTATCCACTGAATTTATTTATTTGAGGTATTTAACGTGCACTTTCTGAACTGACTGATTATATCAGAACACGATAATTTCTATGAGCGAGAGCAAAAGGACCTACCAATTTTGTCAGGAAAGGTATTTTCAAATATTCTCAAGGGTTATTTTAAAAGCCACAATAATCGACATGGGACCGACAGCTTTACTTTACCTCCGAAGAAAGTTGTGCTACGAAATTTTTTATCACTCAAGAAAAATCCGTCAACTTTGGATGGGTTTAAACCCACGAAAATCGGGTCCTGGGTCGAGCACTTTGCCACAAGACCGACGAGGTCGACGTATCCACTGAAGATACATTGTTTTTAGTTTGGTCAAAAACGTTTTTGGTTATAAAAAACTACAAAAATAATTACCATCACTGGCTTTCCCTCCAATATCACCATGAGAGTGTACAGTACGGGTTTGAAATAATTTTATAACATCTTTATTTAGAAACCATTTGTTCTCACTCGATTAACCAACTATTGTTGTAAGATAGATATTATTGAGGACCTTACATTGATATAAAAACAATTTAATGCATTTATGGATAATTTATATATAAATCATTTACAATTTAGTTAATATGTTGAAATGTTCTGAAATTGATTTCTAACTGTGCCCCAAGTTGTGGTTTAGAAATTAACGTCATCATTCTACTTTATGTTTTCATAAATAATTTATGTTTCTTCGCCCCGGAGACTCATACACTGGTTATTTAAATTAGTTTTTAGAAATAAATGATTTTCTTTTGTGAGAATTTATCTTTTTTTATTCCTCTCCACACACATATTGAACTTTACAGGTAATAAATTTCCATCTAAACACTTTTCTGTGAGATTTAATAATATCTTAACCCGCCTCGGTGGCGTAGTTGGCTAACGCGCTAGTCGTGTTGAGCTCGACTGCCGAGGACGGGGAGATCGAGGTTCGAATCTCGGTCGGGTGAACTGGTGGTTTTCCCTAAATGGTTTTTCACTGTCCCTCCACGCAAATGCTAAAATTCAACCCTCACAATTCCTAACCCATTAGTGTAATTAGTACTTAAGCGTATAACCCGAACGGGTAGTAAGACACGGTGCTAAATAAAAAAATATATATATATCTTGTGAGACATGTCTCGCGTCTTTTAAATATCCAGTATAGTAGAAAACACTTCTGAACAAAGATTTGAAACACATCCGTGTACTTTAACAACTTATCAACCAACAGGTTTTTTTATCGATTTTATCGCTACTCTAACATTTTAACACGCGACATTTTGATACGAGTGAATATACTCGTACGTCTGTACATTCTATTAATTTCCACCCATGTGTGTTTCATCACATCCTACTTCTTTATGATTTCCTAGCAAAGAATACACACATCCTTATACTTTTACACTCTCAGAGCAACAGACAAAAACCACGCGTTTACTTTTCATGCTTCTTTCTTGTAGAGCCTGTTTTCAGAAGTGTCGACCCAGAGAAACGTTTCTTTTCATCCACCAATCAAGAACGCACAGAAGGCATTAGAAACAGAAGTGAGAGTTCTTTTGTGTGTGTGTTTTTTTTTTTACTGAGATGGAGGTTTTCGGAAATATGAGTCATACGCGAAAGTGAGAAAATCTTATTATGAAATAAGTAAAAATGCAAAATATGAACTTTACTTACAGGATTAATCAAATATTGAAATAATAAATTAAAATACTATTTATGTTAAAGAGTTAATTTTATATATAAAAGGGGTGAAAAACTACATTTTTATGGTATTATTTTTTTAAATAATAATGAAAATACCTAAAAAATCTCCCACACAATATTTATTTTAGAACAACGTTTCGTGAATTTGGAGAGTTTTACAATAAATAAATACAACGTTCATAATTAATTTAAAGTTCCCTTGTACGCCTATAATGTGTAATATCGATTTGCATAGTAAGGTCTTATCTGACAATTAGAAAATATAATAGATAATTATACCTGAACGTGTTCTAACTTCAAGTCATTTAAACTGAATCTGTAATTTTTTATATATATTATCAATACCAATAAATAACACTAATACAATTTGTATACTAAGAAAAGGGTATTTTCTAAACGGATTTTCGCATGAAGATTGGAGTATGCATGAACAATATTTTTAGAGTGATAAATTTATCACTTACCGATTCTAAATATGATAAGAAGTAGGAAATATAAAATAAATTAAAATCAATTATCTTTAGTAGTAAACAAGACTGGTCCGAGGTTATCTGAATAGATCCTATCCTACCCCTGAGTAAATACTTATATCGGCATATAAATTGCAGTTTAATAGTTGATGGAAGACATGTTAAGTACAGCTAGTTTATCTTTTTTAAATAAAAAGTATTTCAAACTCAATGGTTCCTTGATTGTTACTATATTAAGGTATATTATAAATAAATAATAACTAATAAATAGGATTAAGTTTTTTCAAGCTACAATTGAACAATAAAAACTACTTTTTCCACAGATATTAGAAAAAACACTTCCGAGTCAAAATACTTTATCTTTAATACCATATTAAAGTAAAATCGAGAGCCTAATTTTAACATAAAGTAGAGCAATTATTAAAACATAAAATTTCCACCGGTATATTTAACTTTTAATCTAAACGGGTAATTCAAAATAATCCAAAAAGGAAAATTACAATATGTTAGGGGTGAAGGACAACTATATATGTGTGTGTATGTGTGAATACTCAACAAGTGGCTAATGCGAGTCGGAAATTAAACTCACATTTTATTTATCACTCAATTGGTTGTTACAAATAAAATTTTAAATAATTATTTAATTAGTCTGTTAATCTGAACAGAAAAGATAATTCTGCATTTCCTCTTACTAACAATGAAAACGCTGAAGCATTTGAAATGACACATTTTCGTAACATAATGCAGTTTTTAACGCGAATGAATCGACAGTAACCTGTAGTGTTGTGTACATAACAGTTATTAATTAACTACAGCACAACGAATTGGTTTGGTAGATGTTTGGAATGAGTTCAAAGAGAATGAGAGAGAACGTAAGAGTAAGAGAGAAACTTGATGCTACATGGAATGGCAAGAGAGTTGGTAATATCATTCCACACTTCTAACAAAACGCTTCAAATCATCAAAGCAGTTTACACTTTATGGCTAATTCCTTTGATTCGACTAATTTATAGGTACCTTAATGACATAAGACCTCTTCAGGGTAAATTTACTAGGTATAGTCTTGACTTACGCCAAATTACCCTACGAAATTAGTTTGTAGTTTAATTTTATTGTATTTTAATTTCCAATGATTAACACACCCGTAGTACCTGCATAGCATCCCAAAGAGTGGTTGCCGTTAATAAAATAAACATTTTTGATTTAAAATAATTTTTAAATCTGATTTATTTTATATTTGTAATCTTTTCACATATATTATTTACCATAATTGTTTGTTTAATATATATTGACCTATCTACACGTCACAATAAGTATACTATTTGAAAAGAACAATTCTCACACAAGCCAAAAGTGATCCTTTCGGCCAACTTTCACAGACGACATTAAAAATAGAGCAGCCTTTATCAGGCATTGATAATGTGGGGAAAGCGATTAAAAAAAAACACCATCATAATTCATAAGACAGCTGGAATATTATCTTTAAGGTTAACATTTTTGTCAGAATGAATATACTTAAAATATTTTGCTGCCACTTTTATTGAGTGTTGAATATTTATATGCGTTCGCTATTTTATTAAAAATAATGATTAGCACAGCGTTTTATCATCCATTCTGGATATGCGTATTTATTACAGAATAACCTAATTTATTTATAATTTAGTTTAGCTTTCTAAAAAAAATTCAGGCTTGTGGTGACAAATTTGTGTAAGAAAGAACCAGATAATATGGAACGTGGTGCCAAGAAACACGCTATAAAATTTCTGAATGTTAATTTAGTATTAATTTTGTATTTATTTAAAATATGATTTGTTATTTTAACACAATTATTGTGCTAAGAATAAGTTTTAATGTCAAACTATAAGCTCAAACGAATTAAACGTCACCGGTGATGGTTGTGATTCGAATCAAGGCAGAGTGCACTTAAAGTTTTATTTTTCATATTTTTTTTTAACTCCCTCGACACAAATGGGATTAGATTTGCTTTAAATTCTATTTTCCTTCTCCCTTCTCCTTTAGTTTGATTAAATTCAGATAGTCTAGACCGCTAGTAAGACGTGGTGATAAAATAGAATTGTCACTATAGCCTCAAGTTTTAAATAAATCTGAGTAGATTCCTTGAAATTAAAATAACACACGTCTCTTGAATTAAACAAAATGTTATCTAAAACTATCAAATGTGCTGTCGACCAAAATGAAACAAGTAAACTATCAATAAATCCCCAATTAAATGCCTCAATAAATCAGGTTTGGGGACAGCTCTAAATTATTTACGCAGCTTTATGAGAATATGATATTACAATATTATTAGAATCCTTATAACTTCCCTATCCGAACAGCATTTCATTATTTGAGCGACATCGTCTTACTACCCCTTCGGGATATACGCATATGTATTAATTACGCTTATGTATTAGGTATGAGGAATGGTTGAATTTAGAGGAAGTGTACCTCCATTTACGTGGTTAGAAAGTGGAAAAACTCCTTTAGGAGAGACCACCTTCATTATTTCCGACCGGGATTCAACCCAGGTCTCCCCGTCATCGGTAGTTCAGTCCCTTTCGAGAGAGACGCCTTAGACCATTCGACTCATGAAGTGGGCACACTTAATCACTATTTTTCATAGGAAGGGTCTTCTGATAGTTTTAAGCTATACTAGATCTTCGTTTATACAATCATACGTCAATTAATGTGATCTCAAGCTTTCACCGTTGATAAATATTATAAATACCTATAAAATAACACTAATAATGTATTAAAACACTATCAATGTTGACCGCAAAGAAATAAATGTTTGTCTATTAAAAAAGAATTTCCTTTGAAAATTGGACTAGACAGGAAAACGTAATTTGTCGTTTCTGTTGGTTTCATTAATCATTTTACGACACTACCCTTTCTCTCGTTTTATTTTCTCAGGGATGCAGGAAGGGACATCGTAAGTAATTTATGTACCTTGTGTTCGGAGCTGCGTATCCTAATAAAAGAATGGATGTAAGGTGGCTAAGAGGCGTTGTTTCTCAGCTAAGCTAGAAGGAGGTTACGTGAGGTAAAAGAGTGAGTGCAAAGCAGGAGTCTGGATGGCAGCCAAAACTGTTTCGTCTCCCCCCTTTATACCTCCCCATTTCCTTCATCAACCCCCAAATCCATTTTATTTAAATACTCTTTCACAAGCTTATTTCAACCTTAAAATCTCTCTTGCAGCTTATATCTTATATCACAACCCGTATTTTTTGCACATAATACAAAGTCGGGGAACACTGATGTTTAGTTTTTAGGTTGCAATGTGTCGCAAAGAGCTAACACAAAGGGAATTGTGGAAGCCATATTTAAATAAATAATGCTCGCTAGTATATAGCCTGTTCCATTATTTTTTTAAGAGGAAAGTTGGATTTAAAAAAAAACATTGTTTAGATTATACACTTAGCTTGTGACAGTATGTTATTATACAAACTTGTCTTTTCACATTTGTCCAAACAAACCAATCCTTTTGGTTGGTTTTAAATATCTATACTATTTACACTTTGGTCTAATATATATATATATATATATAGTTCTCGTTTATTATAAAACAATTAATAAAATAAAATTATAAAAAACAAATAACAAACATACGCGTGTATAATTTATTTTGTTTAATACTAGTACTTCAATAATGATTTTGTCGTTCAATTTTTAGAAACAAAGCTACATTATTTCACGACTTACAAACTGGCTCAAAATACCTTTCTCATGATTACATCCATCAACCCTTTAATATCCCACTCCCTCTTCCTCCATCTTTGGATCAGCTAGTGTTTTGACGTGGAGATCATGGTTCGAATCTCGGTCGGGTCTAGTGGGTTTTTTCCCTATATGGCTTCCCACTCTCCTTCCACGCGAATACGGGTAGATTGCCTCTAAAATGATCCCTTGCTCCTTCCTACCCCATTAGAGTAATTATCATTTAATTATGTGTATAGTCTGAACAAGTAGTAAGACGTGATGTTACAAATAGGTTCACAATCGTGTTTTTATATTTTTAGTGTGTTCATACCATTACATTTTATTTAGCATGGAGTATAAGAATATACTAGGATTCTCTGAAGATTATAAAAAATAGACCTATATTTTTTTTAACAAGCCCATCTTGGTTGAAAATCATTTTAGATGATTGTTTTTTGTATTCTTGTCTGGCTGCCTTTGTATTCCTGTCTGGCTGCCATCCAGTCGCCCCCATGGGGTTTATATATATCTCTCTCCACCAGCAAGTATGTGATATAGCGTAGCGCCGGTTTGTGGGGGGAGGGGATGCCACAAAGGAGAGGGGTGGGGAAAGTAGCCTAGAGGTAAATATGAGGGGTTGGAGGGGTTCAGCCGTTTGTCAAACCTTACACCATGACTATCTGCCTAACTAAACCTTTATCTGCGCTTTTTCGAAGATTTATTCGACGAATGCTCGGTAAACAAATAGAAAAAGAACACACCCTTACCTAATACTTTGACAAATGGCAAACTAAACCATAAACATTTTTATTTATTACTGACACATATGTGCGTGGGGGGGTTAATGAATATTTAAGAAAATTGAATCAAACTAATAAAAAAAAAATTGTTATTAATGTTGTATATTCCTCAATTGAATTTACTTCTAGTTTAAAATAACACTACAGTATGTTTAAATTATTAATATTAGGAGCAATTTTAACTAGCAATTACGATATTAGATTTGAAATTAGGAAAAGAATACAGTCTGGAAATGCATGATATTTCTCGGTCAGTAAGTTGTTGATATCTCACCTGCTGTAAAGGAATGTAAGGCTCAGAATATTCAAGAAAATAGTTTTACCGGTTTTTTGTTCTCTATGGATGTGAAACGTGGTCTCTTACCTCACATGACGAAAAAAAAGTTTACGGTGCTCGACAACAAGGTCATTAGGAAGATATTTGTTACAAAGAGGGATGAGGCTACTGGGGAGTGTAGGAGGATACGTAATGATGGGTCACATACCCTGTATTCGTCTCAAAACTGTGTTAGGAATAATCAAGTCTTGTAGATTACGGTGGGAAGGACATGGAGCGTAAATAGGAGAATCTAAACCCATGTTCAGGGTATTTAGCGGTAAACCCAATAGGAAGACCTAGACGCAGATTGGAGGATAACATTAGAAAGGACCTGAAAGAGATAGGGTGTAATGAGGTGAACTGGATAGAATTAACTCAAGATAGGTATATGATGTATTGAGGTGGACTGGATAGTACTAGCTAAAGATAGGGATGGGGTGTAATGAGGAGGACTGGATAGAACTAGCTCAAGAAAGAAATGGGGTGTAATGAGGTGGACTGGATAGAATTAACTCAAGATAGGGATAGGGTGTATTGAGGTGGAATTGATAGTACTAGCTAAATATAGGGATATGGTGTAATGAGGTGGGCTGGATGGAAATAGCTCAAGATAGAGATAGGGTGTAATGGGGTGAGTTGGATAGAGCTAGCTCAAGATAGAAATAGAGGGTGTAATGAAGTAGACTGGATGGAGCTAGCTCAAAATAGCGATGGACGGCATACTTTTATAATTGCGGCAATGAACCTTCGAGTTCCTAATACCATAGAGTGAGTAAGGTGGCTGGTTTGGGACAAAATCCACAATATAAGAAATGTTGGTTAAGGATGTTACCTACATATGATGTAGCGGTAAGTCCCGATATGATTACTCGTGTTAATCTACTATGTTTTATTCGGAGAGATTTACGGATATAACATAGGAACAAAAACCATTAGACCTTAAATAATTCTAAAAATAGTTTTACATTGTTCTAAAAATTTGTTTTAAATATTTTTTTCTAAGCTTACTTAAAAAAAGTTTACATCTTAAACTACCGTATTTGGTTTATAAAAAAAAAAGGTATATGTAAATAATCTTGCCAGGACTTAGATTAAAGAAGTCAGTGGAAACACGTGTATATCTAGAATAGGATACAAGAAAAGGCTAAATTTTTAATTCAAATCAATGCTTTCCATGCACAAATGGCAGAGTGAGTGTGTATAATCAATAATGGTAGAGGGGGAGTGTTATCAGTAGTTAGACTTGAGGACTCACAGGATCTACTTCTCAGTTTCAAACCTTTCTTTCCATTTCTTACATTGGCGTATGAGAGTGATAGTGCTTAGCGCGTCATGTTAAAGGGGGAATGCAGGGAACGTGAGAACGTAAGTGGTTTCACAGGTTTTTTTTTTTTGGAGCAAATTTTGCTTTTGCTAAAATAATAAAATATTGCTTCAGTATGAACATAAAGTTTAATTTTCTTCAAATGGTGATATCAACAGTTGTTGAATATATGTCATGAGCATAGCGGCTTTATATGAGAAACTTTTTAAATTACGAGAAAAAGTTATCGTTACATTTCAGGACATCCTTGAGAGTTATTCAAAAACTGTTGATATCATCATGTGTAGAAAATCAAACTTAATGTTTGTACTGAAGAAATATTTTTACTTATTTCGGCCAAAAAAGGTTTTGCTACAAAAACTGCATAAAAAACTTACCTTGTCTCTCTTCCCCTACACTCCTACCTTAAGATGCAGCCCGCTTCGCAAATGACCTTCAAATGTATCAAATGGGCAACGTCGTAAATATGTCATCCATAAAAACGTAACGCTGTTTTACAAAAATCAGTAATCAGTTAACTACTATAAAACGTTTTTTTTAAAATAAATATATATGTATTATGTAATAAACTTAACAGATACTCATTTGAAACTAAATTGCTAACGCAATTTTTTTAAATATTCAAATTTAAAAAAAACCGTTATCAGTAATCTACCCTTAGACTAATTTCACCCCAGAACACAAGTAGGCCTATACAGTTGTATTTATAATGTCAAAAAACACCATAGATATATGTTTTAAACAAAATCGTTAGAGGTATTTTCTAAATATTTCAAATTTTGGAATAGCACTTAATTTGAGGGCTAGGGTCAAAATAAAATAAGCTTTCTGAGACATTGCTCTATAACATCTTTACATAAACTTTGAACAAAATTCAGTGAACCGTTTCAAATCTGTGGCCAGAAACAAACAGGCTGACATTCATGGGGACATACAAAATTGTAAAATTCAATATTTTGTAGCGTTCGGACACACATAAAACGTAAAGATTCATCATTATACCAAGTTAGAAAATAGTCAAGATTAATATACTTTCTCTTGATATAAGATAAAAAAGTTAATTTATAGAGCTGCAATATGTACTAATTATAATAATTTATTCATAGTACAGTAGGGCACCTTCAGACATAGCAGGGCCACTTTTCTGTGGTTGTGTGTGAAACTCACAATTTAGCTCTAGTATTTGCAAAAGGAAGAGCTGATAAGTGGCTCCGTTTGAAGGTGCCCTAATTGTCAACAAAATTAATATTATGATCTAAGGCCAGTAATAAGATTTAATACTATGTAATATTGATCTATTATATTATTTTTAATAACAATACGCTTATTTTAATAATATACATGTATCAGCTTTTGTGGAATATTTTAGTCCCCTAAAAAAGTAATTACAGAGTAATAAAAAGCATTACAAATCTTTAAGTGGAGCACAATTTTTTTGTAAAATAACAACAAAAAATCCTTCTTTTTATTTTAAAGTACCTTTTTTTATCTAGACAGATTTCTGTGTTGAAGCTTGTAACAATTTGTTTGTTTGAGAGTTACCCATTTCACAAATAAAATAATTTTAAAATTAAACTAAATACATTTTCAACAGGAAAAATTCAGTGACTGAATTGTCAATCACTACTTTATACTCTCCAACCAAGAGGTAAAGTAAAAACGTTCTTGTTTTTCCGGCGATAAAGAGAATGTTATAAGATTTATATTACTTTTTTTGGATGGATTTAAGACCAAAAGACTTTTCGCCCAAAACTTATTGCAATAATAATACTTGTATATTCAAAACTATGTTTTTCTACACAAATGAAAAATATATCACATCACAAGATTCCTTGTATTTAGAAAAAATCTTTGTATTATTTAATTCTTTGAAATCCATAGGATAATTTTTGAATAATGCTATACTTATGTGTGATAGAAAACATGAACTTCTACTGACTTTTTTTTGCCAACGCTAAAATTCAGAAAATACCTAACAAACTATAATTATATAAACGCCTAACATAGTCCAATAATAATAGAAAGCAAGAAAAGTAACTATCTACTTTCACTTATTATTATTAATAATAACAACAACAACAACAACAACAACAACAATAATAATAATAGTAGTAGTAGTAGTAATAATAATAATAATAATAATAATAATAATAATAATAATAATAATAATAAGAGTAAAATCCTATCAATGTTGGCCACAAAAATTGTATGATATTAATTAATTATCATTATTCATAATAATAATAATAATAATTTATAATTTATATTCATAATAATAATAATAATAATAATAATAATAATAATAATAAAGTAAAATCTTATCAATGTTAGCCACAAAATATTGTAGTTTCTTCGTTCTATTAAATTTGGACATTATACATCCACGTGTTTAAAAATTTCAACCGCCTTTAAAAAACCCAACTTTATCTGTCATTCGGACACTTGAAATTAGTTCAATTTTACAAGTGTCTAAATATTTCCAGTAAAAACACACGTGGAGTAGTTACAAACACGTGACCGTGCAAAATCTACTCACTCCTGACTCTACTTACGCCTGAATTCGAGAATGGCAGCCAATTATCAATGCTCCTATCCCACCCCCATCTTACCCAATCCTCTGCTTGAAAATAGAGCGTGCTGGTTATTTTTAAACATTTAAGGGCGGAAAAGGAAAGAGAAAAACAAACAGATGAAAAAAAAACATGTTTCTTTTTTTTTTCTACTCACAGAAAAACGAACTTGAAGCTGTCGTCAAGCTTCTTCTTCTTCTTCAATAATGACGTCACCGCTGTGTGTAGAGCAGCGTTCTGGAATGGTAAGAAAACAAGTGGAAGCAGGAAAAGAAGAAAAACACATGGCATTGTCAAGATTAACTTAAGAGAAAGGAAAGCAAAAGAGCAAGGAAATGATTGAGGATACGGGGGGGGGGGTGAAGGGGGTATGTCCCTATTGATAATATTGAGGTTGATCGTGAAATCCTCAGATTGTGAACACACCAAATAAAACTTTGGAGGGGTTTATTACCGGTTTTTGCAAGGACAAGGTAAAGTCTGTTCAGCGTAGGAATTGTTTTATGAAAGGCCTTTTCCCCTACCAGAAATCTATTATATAGTAGGATATTGTTGGAAAAAAGAATTTTCAGAGAGTAATTCCTATCGTGAATGGAGTATAAGTATCAAGTTCGTCTATACAGTCTGGATATTAATTTTATTCTTCCTAAATGAGTGTTCAATCTCCATCTATGTATGTTCAGGTACAATTCCTCTAAACTTTTTTTTTAATCCATTACCACATCTTACTACCTGTTCAGGTTATATGCATACATGACACTTACTCCAATCGGATAAGGATGAGAAAGGAAGCTTAGAAGTAATCTAACCACGTGGAATAAGATTAGGAAACCATTTAGTGAAAAACACCCTCAGTAGATCAGACTGTGATTTAAACTCCAATCTCCCCATCATCAGCAGGTTAGTCTAACACGAGTGTGACTCATTAGATCATTCCGCCATTGAAACGGGTTTCCTCTAAATTAGTCCTTCTCCATTCTTTTTGTTTTTTAGTTCAAAACAAAATAAATGATCACATTTTCGTGATAAAATTAAATTAGCCCAACACATTTAAATCTACCTTATATATGTTTTAAATGGATCTCTTATGATCGGCAAACGTTTGGAATAAAATCACCAATTAATAGTGCAATAAATTTTCATTCTAAATATTCAAATAATGAATGCTGTTATCCTTTGATTGCAATCAACGTAAATAATTCTATAATCCGCTTCGGTGGCCGCATGGTCTAACGCACTACTTTTGTGTTAGACTATACTGCCGAAGACGGAGAGTCCGGGGTTCAATTCCAGGCGGATGAACTGAGGGTGTTTTTTTCCTAAATAGTTTACCAATCCCCCAACACCCAGATGTGGGTGCACTTCCTCTAAATTTAACTTTCTTAATCCCTATTACATTTGTGTAATCAGTACATAGGCGCATAACCTGAAATGGCAGTAAAACGAGGCGCTAAAAGAATAATCTATGACAAAATTGTATATCTGGTAAAAAAAACCAAGAAACTAATAAGCATATTTTACACTCAAATAAAAGTGTAAAATTAGCAGTGCTAGTTGCTCTGTGCAGCTTTTAAAATTATGAAGTTAAAATCATAAAATTGTATAATCTATCAAATTAGATCACATTATATATTGTATTAAATTAGATTGCATTTAACTTTACTCCGAACTAGATGGTAGTGTGTATGTGTGTTTTTAACAGATTATTTGTTTATATTTAAATTATAACTAAGATTGGGTTTCCTCCTTACTAAATAGAAACTTGGGCAAAGAATGATCGATTAATGAATGATTTTAATCCTAAATGTAATTTCGTAACTAGTGCGTAAGAGCCCATTTAAAGGTCAATTATTAAAGGAATTTGACACGTGACTACGTTAAGGTCATAAATTCCAGTCAAGAACATTTATTTTACTCTTCAATTGACAACGGATGGATTGGGATGGTTATGTTCTATTTTCATTCAATTTTTAATTTTTAAATGTATTTTGTTGCACTAGAATTGTTTTGCTAATTTAATTTTTATTTAATCAATTAAAGGTATTTAACGTGCACTTTCTGAACCGTCTGATTATATCAGCACACGAGAATTTCTCTTAGAGAGAGAGAGAGCGAAAGGGCTTACCAATTCTGTCAGGTAAGATATATTAATTATCTTTAACGGATATGTTAAATGCCACAATTGACATAGGAACGAAGGCTTTAATTCCCCTCCGAAGTAAGTTGTGCTACTCATGAAAAATCCGTCAAACACAGCTGGGTTTGAAACAACGAATATCGGGTCCTTATGAGAGCACTTAGCCCCAAGACCCCTGAGTTCAACGTTTCACTTATTCAATTTGACTGTTATAATGAAAACAACAACAATCTTACTAAATCATTACGTTTGGTTCAAGCTCTATTGCCTAAGTAGGTATTAAGAAAACGTTTCTTAAAAACTTGTAAAAACTTTATTCACGGATAAAAATGATTTAAATGCTCTGAATAAGCTATTTTTTATTTACATGACAAAAAATTAATATAGTCGTTGTGATTATGTATCTACTTTATGAAATTATAGTCACTTTTGTTCATTTTATAAGACCCAGTTCAACTATCCCTGGATAAATCTCATTTTAACGTTTACCCTTAAAGATGGTTCAAGGTCATTGTAGGATAAAAAAAATGCACCATGTTAACTCATATGTAGCCGACGATTTCAGCACTTCCATCACAGACTCTGCCTTAAGATATGAGTGGAGAATGATCTTGTGCACGGGATGACTCCTGAATAGCAAAGTGGTTAAAGCATTGACGTTCTAAACAGACCAACGATCCTGAGTTCAAATCCCGTGTCCAGTGGAATTTTTTTTCATTTTAAAGAATAAGTGTGGACAACTGAAGTTATAGTGATTTAATGATTTCAAACCATTACAGTTCACTAGTCAAACTTGGTATTAAAGGCAGTATTAATAGCTTCCTCTACGGTGGCTCACCAATCCTCCAGTATTGCGAGGAGTATGTTGTTTTGGCCGAATGGAAGATTGGTTAATCCTCGAATCTGGATTAAATTCGACCAACAGTTGAACAACCCTGTTTCAAAACGCTTCCGTTATTTCAAAGTAAAAGTTAATTAAAATAGGGGTGCGTGAGTACTCAAAAATTTGAGTTCGTGTCGAGTTTTAGTAGTTGTGCCAGTTTTTAAAAAAATTAGAAAAATTTGGGTACTTGGAATTCTCTAATTATTTTATGAAATTTCAAAATTTTAATTCCATGATGTTATTTTATAGCAAATAAGAGTCCCTCAATATTTGATTTTGTTTGATTTAAAGGTATATAATTTGTATTAGTGTAATCAATTTATTTAATAATACTGCTTTATATTACTCTATCTTTAAAAAAAATCTATGTTTTCATTCAAACTCGATTATAACTCTGATAAATGCCTACTCGCACACCTCTAATTAGAATAGTGGTCGGTCATTTTCCGTTAAATCTAATTACGAAAACTAATTTAACATTTTGAACATGTACTGTATCAGTTGATGTGTAATATATTTCAATTTAAATTATACACACACCCACACACACACACGCACACACATACTTAGTTACATACATAATAAGCCTATGTAAATAGAGCCCAGGTCGTTTAGTCAATAAGGTCAGATTGGCAGTAGTTTGTATTTGAATGATTCCCAATGTACTCTGATATTATGATTTGGGTGTTTTCTGTTGCATGTAGCATATTTTGACGGCTACGTGATACCCTAATTTAAATCTATAACTAAACAAGTCAATTTTACAGAACTGTAAACATTTTCTTTTCTTTTGCACACATACTATTGACAGAGATATTTTTAAAAAATCTATATTTTATAATAAATTCACTTTTGATAGATTCCTCAAACCCGAAAAGGTTGTTCTCTTTTTTTTTGAGCTCGAAAAGTTACATCAATTGTTCATAAATTTAGGTATTTGAGAATAATTCTATCATATCTCAGTGCACCATTAGTAGACCTACAGACGCCACTTCTCTAAAGCAACAAACATAACAATACAGTTTTAAAAATTCTTTTAAATCTAATGTTTTATCAAGGAATATAATCGTTTATTTATTTAAAAAATTAAATAATGGTCAAGTGTACACACTAACAAGTTAAGTAAGCTATTTTAATAGGCAGACTTATATAGTTTATTTAGGTATTAATTAGTGAAATATATAATTTCATTAGTGAAAAAGCTGGGGTTGTCATTTTTACTCAAAATATTATTAAATACATTGTGTACCCAATGCCTGCTAGAGATAGTGCTACAAATTATAATTTTTCTGTTAAGTTTACAACTACGAATTATTTTTATGCGTGGAAAATATTTGAAAAAATGTTTAGCTATTGTTCGAAAAAATTCTTCACGTACCTACCTACCTACGCTATGAAATTTACTTAGGAAAATAATATAACAAAACCTGGTTTGATTCCCGTGTCCAAATTTTAATTTTTAACTTGATTTAATTTGAGTCCAGCATCAGCATCTTGAAAGCCATCATATATCAGAATAATATATAAGAATATATATATATATATATATATATATATACACTATACTTATCTATATATATAAATCAGTATAAAATATGTATATAATATAACATAGTATATGTATATAAATACTAATATATATTATACATATATATTAGTATAATATATTAGTATATTATGTATAATATATATATACAAATTCATCACCATAATTTGTCGACTAGTCATTCCTGGTTTTCTACTGACAGTGGCAGATATGTAAACGTCTTTTAAGTTTGGGGCACCATGTAGGTGTGGTTATTTCGTCCTGATGAGATGATATGATGGTAATGATGATAATGATGATGATTATGTGTTGCTAGTAGAACTATTAAACCTTGCTATTATAAATATTAAACCTAACTTGAGCCAAATTAACCAGACCATGACAACCATAGGAACAATTCCCTTCAGGAAAAATACCTTTGGTACCGCTATGAATCGAACGCGTGCCTTCTAGATTAGTAGTCAGGAATGCTGCCCATTAGACAAGTAATACATATGACCTATTAAATTCTATGAAAATGAATAGTTGAGCCATCAAATAGAGTCAAAGCACTTCCCAAACCTAATACATTTTCAAGGGGGAAAAATATTAAAAATGGCTATTATCAGCGGTTCCCAAAGTGTGCTCCGCGAATAAATTGGAAATAAAAATAAATAAAATGTGACAAGATATCAAAACTGTGAATTTGTATGTCCACGAACTGTGTATAGTTAAGTATTGGGTAGAAATTATTTACAGACTGCACGCAGCGAAACCAGACAGAGAGACTAGAGGATGCCTCCAGTTCACCCCATCTCTGAGAACTTCGCCGCGCTTTCAGATACAATTGTTAGCTTCGACACCTTTCCAGAATTTTCTGGGAAGTTTCTATTGAATATTAAAAACTCGTGTTTCTTCGCACTTTCAGTCAGAGTCAGTTGAAGTTCAGTCAGTATACAGTCGAGAGTCGAAACAAATCAAATAGCAGTGCAATATTATTTATTTGAATGTCGGAAAAGCCAACCTGGCATCGTAGCAGTAATGAGTGCTTGAATGATTTGACATCAGATTCTGTGGTAAAAGAGAATTTTGCAACTAAGAAGTCACTATCAGAATTTTGATGTCAGCTACGAGATGAATTTGAAGTTTTGTCGGATAGAGCGAAAATAATCCTTCTTCCCTTTGCAATAACTTATTTATGTGGATCAGGACTATCTGCCAATGTGGCTACTAAAACCAAAGATCCCGGCTCAATGCAGAGCCAGATATTCAACCAGATATAGCCACATTGTGCAAATCAAAACACAGCAGTCCCATCGCTCTAATTGGAGATTAAGTTCGTGATTTATACTTTATCGTTCTTTTTTTTATGCAAAGTGACTTTTTTTTTCAGCCAAGAAAATGGTTTTAACACTATTTGTGCGGGTAACATATTGTGGATTTACAATACCTATTTTAAATTCGTTATCAAAGGTGTTGCTTTAGGTTAATTCATGTTTTTTGTTGTTGTTTTGCGTTTATGTAGTTAAGTTCCTTATTTTTCTGAAATTAAGGGAGAAAATAACATTTATAATGAAATAAAAGATTTGACATCAGATTCTGTGGTAAAAGAGAATTTTGCAACTAAGAAGTCACTATCAGAATTTTGATGTCAGCTACGAGATGAATTTGAAGTTTTGTCGGATAGAGCGAAAATAATCCTTCTTCCCTTTGCAATAACTTATTTATGTGGATCAGGACTATCTGCCAATGTGGCTACTAAAACCAAAGATCCCGGCTCAATGCAGAGCCAGATATTCAACCAGATATAGCCACATTGTGCAAATCAAAACACAGCAGTCCCATCGCTCTAATTGGAGATTAAGTTCGTGATTTATACTTTATCGTTCTTTTTTTTATGCAAAGTGACTTTTTTTTTCAGCCAAGAAAATGGTTTTAACACTATTTGTGCGGGTAACATATTGTGGATTTACAATACCTATTTTAAATTCGTTATCAAAGGTGTTGCTTTAGGTTAATTCATGTTTTTTGTTGTTGTTTTGCGTTTATGTAGTTAAGTTCCTTATTTTTCTGAAATTAAGGGAGAAAATAACATTTATAATGAAATAAAACTTGATGTTTAACATGCCCAAATGCTTAAACATTCGTTTCCATCGTAAATACTGCTGTAATTCGGTGTAGTATCTATATATGTAGACTCTATGCGAAAATATCATCTCCCTTATACCAAAGACACTTCTGTGCCAAATTGTTGTTTTGAGAAAACGATATTTAAAGTAACCATTTTTAGTGGTTTTCAATGGGAAAAATCATGTTTAGATCAAAATTTAAGTTATTTAGAAATCTAAAAATAATTCGTGCTTTTATTATACGATAAAATATCGACCAGCAACAAAATGCAGCTAGGTAAATATAGCAAAAAATGCATGTGCATATCTTTAGCACCAAGGCAACTATAGGCTCCGTGACGAATTTATCTCCTGAAAAGTGTTCCGCGATTCAAAAAGCTTGGGAACCGCTGGGATATTTATACAATAAAACTAATTCTAAAACACGACCATTTAATTCTCCCATGGCTAATAGATCCTTATTGGCGTTATTTTAAGTGTTCAAAAGTTATCTAAATTATTTAATTTTAGAGCAATTTTATTAAGTGCCATTGAATTATACTATTAATATTCTTAATACCAACCACCAAGGTGAATAATGGCTATATTTAATTCGATTTTTTCTCAATTATATTTGTCAAATTATTTGGTAAATACATCATTTATTATGTTTTGTTCATATTCGATTTTCCTGATCTATTTGTAATTTGCTCTGGAAGAAACACAATTTGTGGGAGTTTAAGTCAAATATCAATATTAATGTTTTCAAAATTATATTATGTTTTATATGCCAAAGTCGAAATAATTCTTTCCCATAGAATTTTGTATCTAAGAGCGTGCATCACATGCGAATCAACTCTTGCTATACAGTCAGCTCAAAATTGTAAATTTACACGAACACTAATCAGAAATGATCCACATGCAATACACATTCATGGGGATAAAGAGTTAATAAATGTTTCTAATACTGAACCAAGTTGAAATATTAAATGATATTTGGTATAAAATCATAGTGATTGAGCATGCGCCAAGCAGTTGGTTACACACCTCTCCAAGTGTGGTATCATTTTACTAGGTGTGATTTTGTGTTGGTTAACTTGGTTTTTAACACAAAGCGAACGGCAAACTACGAAGTATATGTGTAAGATGAGCTTTTGCTTGAGATATTATAATTATTACCATACAGATATATTATACTTGATTGAATTTATATTGACCCGTAAAGTCTATCAGATTTTATTCACGCGTATGTTTGTGTTTGTGTTTGTTCTGTCACTTTCTAGACGGGTTGATGTTCTTGAGACTGATTCAATTTACTTGATTTTCGCTAGATACAGACAAACAAAAACATTTAATGGCCACAGTGGCTTGGTTGATCGCTTCAAATAATGTGTTATATATTCAACTACATAACTTTCTGTGAGGCCTAGTTTTTTTTATTAATTGTTACGTTTATTGGCACATGGGCTATTAACGGCTTAACCTAATGGGATAGGGATGAAGATGGCAGTCAGGAGGAAGTGAACCCGCATTTGCGTGAGGCGATTGAGTGAAGATGGAAAAATTGCAGTGATAAATAACTTGTGGAAAACCACCCTCAGTTCACCCGGCCGAGATTCGAACCTCGACCTCCACGTCAACGGATAACAAAGGATTGTGAACCAACAACTCTACCCCTAGACCACCACTGCGGGTGAGTAAATACTTAGTTCGTTATGCTAGAACGGTTCTTATCATATCCTAATAAAGTTATGCGTTTAGGGCTAGTGGAGTGTTATCGGCAAAAAGCAATTTTATGTTATAAATTTTATTTGGAAATTTTTTCCCCTCCCCCCCCCCGGCTCTAAAACGTTCTGCCACCACTGCTCTTAAGAGCCCTTGCCGCTCCACAGATGAACGCTTAGCAAGGTAATATATCTCAAACCTGGTGGTGTAACATATATGATATTTTCAATAGAAGAGATGATAATTGAGACTAGAGAAATTATCTTACCATATTAAAAAAATACTAAGATAAATATTCAACTTTATAGCAATGTTGACAATATAGCAATATGTTTTTATTTTTAAACTGTTATTCTTAGCAGAATATTTTTATATCTACCTGTCTAGGTCGTATTTGTTTCTGACAACCCAGGTCAACCCAAAGAAAGAGAGCCTGTTAAATTACTTCATAATCACTAGATCTACTGCTCAGGTGATAATTACTCACGATCTGTTAAGTGCCCGACAAAGACCGGCTCAAAGCGGGAAGTTGGTAGTAATATAATAAGAAGTGACACGCATCCGTGGGTACAGAGACTAAGGCGTCAGTCTCATCAGGTCTGGTTGGCCACTGCCGGCGAACTGAAGTTGATTTCCCCCCTAAATATTTTACGATTTTATAATCACTATATAAGTCGTGTAAGTGTCTGCATCAGTGGATATGGTGTCTAAATGTTGATCCAGTCGGGGTTTGAGTCCCGACAGGGTGCACTGCGGGTGGTTTTACCTAAATGATGTTTCAATCTTTCACAAAAATGCGGGTACTTTACATCTAAATTATACTTTCCTCATCCCTAACCCTATTGGCGTAATTAAAATAGATGTGCCCAAGCCTAAAGAGTACTAATAAATAATGAAGGAAAAAAAGGAGTATAAATATGTGGATAGTTTGGACAGGTTTTACGACGGCGTGGAATGTAAAAAAAAAGGTTATAGAACGTTTACGGTTTCCTAAAAAAAACTTATTTAAAAAAATAACAATACTACCTTGCGACGTCATTAATTACATAAGACAAACAAAAAAAGTCAGCCATAAACATATTTTGATTGGTTTATTAATTAATTAATTTTGAAATTCTGTAGCTTCTGTTTCAAAACGTAGTTAATTGAGTTTATATGTAAGAGGGTGTAATAAAGCTGTGTGTGAGAGTTTGATTAATGCTAATTTACTAAGAGATCTAAAATATGTGTTGGGTAAAGGTAATGAATAAATAGTATTCCATTTGAAAGATTTGAGTTTACTACGGAAAAAAGAAAGATTTTTTTTAGCACTGCGTATTACTATCCATTTGGGTTATACATTTAACAAGATGTTCAAGACGTGGTTGTTTTAGACCTTTGAGTCTTACGATACCCCCCCTGTGAAATAGGTGGATCGAACATTTTTTTCTAAATTATTAATTAGATAGTCTCACTACATGAACGACTGACTATTTTTATGTCTAATATTAATTATATAAATCCTTAGTAAAACTTTTTTTTTCCTTTAAAAAAAAACCCCTGCAAACGTTCTTGAATCTTGACCCAGATACAACAAGAGCTTGGACATGAGTAGTTCTTCCACGGGGATTTTTTCCCCGATTGCTTACAGCCCTGTGTGTCTTGGGAGTGGGTGAGACCCGAAATACAAAGAATTGTCCGTGCGGCGAAAATAAGAACCGAACAACTTTCTGTCAGAATAGTCAGTCCCAGATTCCCTCGTCCTATTATGAATGAGGGGGAACCGTTTGGGGAGGAAGGGGGTGGAGGAGGAACTGGTGGGGTGGGTGGTGGAGAGAGGGTGGAGGGAAATTACAGAGGACGGACGGATTGGAAGCCGATGAGATGAGCGAACGACCGAAATTGATTCCATACTAAACGAATCGAGTGAAGGCTGAGGTAATGGCGTGCGAGAAAACGAGTAAAGTTTTGTAAATAAACTGTTCCATACACAATCCTCCACAAGACAGTGATGCTGATTGCGTTTGGAGTAACAAGAGTGAAACCCTTATTTTTCTTTGTGATTTTTTTTAAATTTCGTAAAAAAAAAAAGTTTTTTTTTAGTTTTTCTTTTTCTTTTTAACGAATGAAAGATTATTTTGTTTCACAAGAGATTTATCCAGTTTTTTTTTAGTATCTCTTGGAAAATAAAGAGTTTTGAAATGTCAAAAATAGCTTTGTAAAAGTGAGTTTACTTCGTATAACAAAGTGTCAAGTCATCTTTCACGTTGATTGAAAGTGATATTCAACTTTTAAACTCGTTTAAATAAAAGTTATATTTTATCATGACATAGAAACTCTCTGACAATTCTCAATAAACATGTGACTATTGATTCGAAGTAAAAATAATGAAAATCGATACCTGAAAGAAGTGTGTAACTTTCATATTTTACACGTCCCTTTTAATCAATTAATAGAGATTATCAGATATTGTCCAACGTAATGATAGTCCAAATTTATTTAATTTAAATTAAATTTGGCAGTAAATATCCACGTGGTGCAACACCCTTCTGTCTCTCTCTAACAGCCACCCAGGCAAAATCTTCTCGAAGAACAAGGTGGGCGAGAAGAGGGACGAATCCATCATGTTACTAGAATATTCTAGTAAGCCTAATCTAAAAAAAAAAAAAAACCGCGTAAGAAAACGGAGATTAAGACATTCACGTAATAGTCACCGAGCAGTCAGGACTTGCGCTTACCCAGAGAAAACTTTTTTTCGAATCCTAGTCAGTATCATAATTATCCCGCATTGGTCACTAGATCAGATCAGTCTTGATCCAATCACATTTTAATCATCCCAGGTCCCTAAGAAGTGAAATATCAGCGCGTGTGATATTAGTTCTTATAGTCCATTCACCCGCTTCTGAACAGCAATAACGCTGAATAAATAATTCATTAAATTTACAAAAGTGACTTACAACGAATAGTCACGAGAGAACATTACAAGTGTAATATACTTGAATAAAATATTATATTGACACGTTTTCAAGTAAAATAATTTCCATTTGAAATGATTAAAGTTCCACATCTTTGAAAATGTATGAAATTGGACACAAGCTTAAATTATTCTACATACATTTATTATTCACAATAAATTCCAACAAACTTACTAAACCTATAGAACGATATTATACAATTCACTATATGGATATAATGACCATTGTATTTAATTCCTATACTAAAGAGCATGGTTCAAATTGTGTTTTATACCATTATTAAAATCTTTATTGTTATCTATCAGTGATATTTTCCAATTTTCAGACATAATATATAATTGTATATTTGAAATGTCCTCATTTCCATGTGAAATATGTAGATCAGAGACTCTGTATGATTTCTCGAATGAGGACCAGAGTGGGAGGAGGAGGGTGGGGAGAATATATCACAGGTAGAATCTAAACAAACCCTGATTACCTTTATACGCCACTAGTGCCCACGTTAGTTAGCTAAGGCCTAGCCTAGAGAATTGGTTTAGGTGGAGGTGTAGGGAACGAGAGAAACTATTTTTTTTTCACTGCTTTTATGGCAAACATTTTTTTTTGGGCCAGAATAAATAAAATATTGCTTCAGTACAAACATAGAGTTTAGTTTTTTCTTTCCATGGTAATCTCAACAGTCGTTGAATATCTGTAATGAGCATGGTTGCATTATACGATAAACTTTTTAAATGAAGATTAAAAGTGCTCATTAAATTCCAGGACACCCTTGACAGATATTTAAGAATTGTTGAATATCACTCCGCGAAGAAAATTAAACTCTTTATTCGTACTGAGGAAATATTGGATTTATTTTGACCAAAAAAAGTTTTGATAAAAATACTGCCAAAACATTTACCTTTTTTTCACGTCCTCTACACTCCCACTTTAAACGAGATTTTTGAACGGTTTGACAGAGGTTTTTCGAAGATTTGATGGCTTCGCAAATTAGGCTATTTTTAGTAGAGATTTTTGAACGGTTTGACAAAGGTTTCTCGAAGATTATGACGGCTTCGCAAATTAGGCTATTTTTAGTAGAGATTTTTGAACGGTTTGACAAAGGTTTCTCGAAGATTTGATGGCTTCGCAAATTAGGCTATTTTTAGTAGAGATTTTAAATGGAAACTTAAATATAAAATCTTATTATATCCTCACACGACTTATAAATTTAACTCTATAGTCGACACATCCTCCACTACTCCAGACGTTAATTAATTTATCAGTGTTAAAGGTGAGGCTCCAACTATTTTCCCACCGATCCGCTTTGCCATATATATTTTTTTTTTAAGATGGCTCTAACGATTTTGTTTTGAATGTACATCTGGAGAGTGTTTGAGATACACAAATATATACTTGTTTTTAAGATATTCCACTTACAATTTGATGTATTTAACCTTCCATCATCCTCCGAATGTGTCCCGAGGAATGCGGGTGTGAAAAACCGACCGGTGTAGATCACTGACAGGATGTTTTTGTAATTACCAGGATGGAAATTACCTCTCGTGCTAACCAAACCCGAGGGTTGACCAATGCTGTGGCAAAAAAAGGGGGTGACGCATTTCTACCAAACACACTGTTATTCCCTCCAGAATATACTAAAAACAGTGTCCCTTTGGAGCGGAGGACTAGTAACTACTTGGTGAGTAGTAAATCCTGGTCCTCCGCTAGGGGATTATGGTCCAGAGAGCAAGAGATTCATGAGGATGACAGGGGAAGGGACTCAAAATGAGGGAGCATTGTCTCGTGCACTCACCTCCCCCACACCCCCACCCCGCTCCCTTGAGAGAAACATCCTCCCAATTAAAACCAGACTCCCAGCCTGCCTTACGGGATATCCAGTAGCATATTTCCTCCTCAATTTTGATTCACTTTAATTGTTTCGGTGGCTGAATAGTCTAAGACAGAGGTTCCCAAACCTGGGGTCCGCGGAGCAAATCTAGAATTCTAAGTTATCTTTTATTTGTATTTTCACATTAAAGAAAACATATTCACTCTGGATTTGCACACATAAACATCGGGTCACGAGGCGGGCACTTTATCCCAATACCACCGAGGTCAATAATTAGAGAAATAAAATGAACATATGGTTACGGGTAGGATTGAGTTTGAGTTCCAGTCGATTTACTGAGGTTTTTTTTTCTTAAATTGTTTTAAACTTTACAGTCATGCAAATACGGGTACATTTTTCTAAATTCTACTTTTATCATTCCTATTCCATTAGTTAAAATATACACATAATCCGGACGTGTAGTAAAAAGCGTTGAATACAGACACGCTAAAGAGCCTAGCCACTTTTTACCATTACAAAGATTAGACGTAAAATAAACTTTATAAACTTTCCAGAGTATTGTAATGGATGTTTGATTTGTTTCCTTCTCTCATAAAGTTTAAAATTATCGCCTCTGTTTCTATTTATGTTTGTTTCAAAGTCGTGTTCGTACATAATAATACTTGTGTCTAAAATTAAACGGTTTTCTATCAAACATTTAGCGTTAAACAGTTTTAAGATGTGGGTGTAGAGGACACGAGTTAAGGTCAATTTTTTTGCAGAACATTTGTCTGACCAAAATAAATAGACTTTTCTCCAGTAGAAACATAGAATTTTATTTTATTCACATGGTGATATCAACAATTATTGAATAACTATCGTGAGTTTAGCGGTATTAAATAACACACTTTTTAAATTAAGAAGAAAAGTTGTCATTAAATTCCGGGAAACCCTTGAAAGATATTCAACAACTGTTGATATCACCATGTGGAGAAAATTAAACTCTATGTTTTTCTACTGGAGCAATATTTTATTTATCTTTGGTAAAAAAAAAAGTTTTGGGAAAAAAAAGTTTTGTTATAAAAACTGCAAAATCACTGCCCTTTACTCGCGTTTTCTAAACTCCCACCTTAATAAATATAGGAAAGAACATGCACTTTACATAATTTCTTATCTGTATTAATTAAGTATTTTCCTTTGTAAGCTAATATGTCTTTAAAAAAAGTAAATTGTATATTAAGCCCCTATGAGATTAGTTTTAAAAGATACATAAATGTATCTAATTAAATATTTATTTTATTTGTTTGAGATAAGTATCACGTCCAAAACCGTTAAGATAATTGGGGATTATGAAAATTTAAAAATGACACCTGGACATGAGAATCGAACCGGGGACTTTTGGCTTGGTACGCCAATGCTTTAACCACTGAGCTATACAGGATTTGTCCCGTGCCCAGGGTCATTCTTCACTCATGGACTTAGCTAAGTCCATCATAGACTCTGCCTTAAAATATGAGTGAAGAATGACCATGGGTACGGGACGATTCCTAAATAGCTTACTGGTAAGAGCATTCGCGTACCAAGCTAAAGATCCCGGGTTAGATTCCCGTGTCCAGGTGTCATTTTTCAATTTTCAGAATATTATATCTAGATGGTGTAATTCCCACTAATAGCATTAATAATAGCTTTGGCTATTTAATCCTTAATTGGGGTTTGTTTTAGTGCTTTTGAAACTTGAGAAATGCCATTACCATAATATGTACCACAGTGTGAAGATATTTATATTCTTGTAGTTAAGACCTTAAAAAAAAACACTTAAAAATCTGGATGGAGACAATGTTAAGCCTTTAATCTCCATAACAAAATTATCACAAAATACTTTCATCTAAATCGCCCACCCACGAGTAACTCTTACCAGCAAAAGTAGCGGTGCGGAGACTACCCTACAAAACAATGAGTAGGCGCTGTGATCTTAGAGTCACTTAAAAAAGTTCTGGTCTATGCTATTAGAGGTACCACCCCTCCCCCTTCCCACACACACACTCTTCATCTTTCCACGGTGTGCAGCAGCGAATGAAATAATTCATGAAGACGGCAACGACTGCGGGTAATTGAATAATGTAGTTGTTGTGTTTCTGGTTGAGGGCTAAGGATTGAAAAAGGGTGGGTAGTGGTGGGGTTGGGGGTACGCGTACAGACGGGCTTACCACGAGAGTTAAATGACTTTACAGAAGTACAAAGTTACCCAACACCGGTATTACCTTCTTTGTAATGAAAGAGAGATAATTATAAGTGATAGTTTTAACTAGAGATAGGTCAAACACACATATTCTGCGAACCCGAATCTCTAAACTGAATCTTAGTTTTACCTTTGAATCCTGAATCTAGATTTCAAATCCGAAACTCAGAAGAAATTATTAACGTAATACATACATACATATATATATATATTTTCTTTCCAAAGGACTACGTCTTACTACATATTCATTTTATACCTACATGCACTAATTATTCTAAGGAGCTAGGGATGAGGAAGGTTGAATTTAGAGGAAGTATACCCGCATTTGCATGGAGAAAGAGTGGAAAACCATCTATTAGAAATCACTCTTAGTAGACCCGACCGGGATTCTAACTCAAATCTCCAAGTCATTGGCAGTTTAGATTAAAGTAAGAGTGACGTCTTAAACCATGTGAACATTTAAGCGAGTAATAGGTGTTTTCGGCTATGAATTGAGAGCTCGGGCCTTTCGGATCATAGCTAGCCCCTTTTATAGTCAGTCATGTTATTATGAAAAACATAAATAGAATAGCTGATCTTACAAGCAAAATATACCGTGTTCAGTTCCCATCACTTAAGTTACAACAAGATTCTCATTATTTTAAAACCGTTCTGTCTCAAACAAAAAAAGTGCAAACTAAATCACGCGCTAGTAAATAATTAGAATCTCGTTTACCACAGAGTCTTGTTTATTAGTCATTTAAAGTTTAAATATATCTTAAATTTAAAAGTCTTTAATACATAACGTACGTGAGATAGTTGAGGAAGTAAGGATGAGATGTTATGGACGCGTAATGAGGATGGAAAAGGAGAGGATTTCAAGAAGATTAATGGATATAAAGTATGAAGGGAAGATACCACAAGGGAGACCAAGGAAGAGATGGGAGGAAAAGATAACAGCATGTGTGCAGGTGAAAGGAGGAGAGTGAAAGAGAATACAAGAGGAAGAATGGTGGAAGGACAGAGGGAGATGGAGGCATTTTACTAAACGGACCTAGCTGGAAACAATTCATGATGATGATGATGATGATGATGAATACATAACAATAGATTATTCTCACACTTGTTCCTGTTAATATAGGGGCCTACTACACAAAAGCACAAAGGTAACCATCACTGGTGGTCACAAGGTCTAAGGCGTCAAGCTCACTAATTACTGGACTACCTGCGACGGAAGAATCGTGGTTCAATTCTTAGCCGGGTTAACTGGGGGGCAAGGGGTTTCACATGATTAATCACTATGGGTTTCCCATAATCTTTTCAAGCAAATATTGGTGCACATCACTATTCCTAAACTTTGTATTGAGATGTTAACGACCTTGTATAGTGATTAACGTAATTAATTTTAAAAATGTGTGTACATATAGCTACTTTAAAAAAACTGTACTTAGGTAGGTTTGTTACTTTGCAAAAGATCTATTGTTTATTCTATTTTTTAACACCGCGTCTTACTACCCATTCTGGCTATACACCTGTGTATTAATTTCCCTAATGGATTATGGATGAGTAAGGTTACATTTAGAGGAAGTGTACCAGAACTTGCGTGTAGGCAGAGTGGAAAGCCATTTTAGAAAAACTATCCTCAGTACACCCGACCGATTTTCAAAACCCGATCTACCCATCATCAACAAACTAGAGTAGCCCCACGGCTTCTTTGGTGCTGACTGACAGTTCACAGCTGACTTCTGACAGTCAACATTTAAGTATATACCTAAATTTTGACTGTCAGAAGTGACAGCTGCTAAACACATGTTTTTTGCAGATCATATGGTTTGGCGTAGGGATACATAATTTGGTCTAGTAGCTTTTCAAAGCCGTCAGCTGTCAGTCAGCACCAAAGAAGCCATGAGGCTACTGTAGTCTATTGAGAGAGCGACGTCTTGTAGACCATGCGGCCACTAAGGCAGTTTTATCCTAATTAAAGCCCTTTACACCCGCCCTCTTCCCCGTAATAAACCACTGGGACAGTATTTCAAAAGGTCCGTTATGGTATACCTACTCTTATAAAGGCGACAGGGATTATTACATTACAAGTCATCTTTAGGACGAGAACAACTCTAATATCTAGTAAGTAAGGGTGTAACTTAACAAGCTTGGACTGCTTCCTGTGGGTGCAAGCTAACACACTCCCTTCCACCTAACCCCCTTCGTGTGTTCATTTCCACACATTTCACGCCGAGGATATTACGTCCACCAGGGTGGTTTGTCCGTGTGGTTGAGAGGGGCGTGGAGTTGATGGTGGTTGACAGTAGTTATATCCACTCATCTCCCTCTCGTACACGTTCATTTACATACACAGGCAATCATACACGCCAGTGTTAAATTACTTCATGTACACTCTGCTTCGTTTATAAGTTGATGGTTTGAAGGTCAAACCTACATGTGCCATATCTTATAAAATAATTATGGGTATCATTTTGATATAAAGATTTTATCGGTTTAAACCTTCCAATGGTCAGTAAATTAAATCAATTACGTATCAAAATCTATCAAACACTCTGCTGTTCTAGATTATTTAAAGTTGCTACGTAGTATATCTGATAGTAAAAAAAATAATACCAAAATTGTGTTTTAGCTTTTAATATTATGTAGTTATTCAAAACTAATTAAAAAAATTCTCACATATACAATTGGACAATTTCACCAAACAGATATAATCAATAAACAGTTGGGTATAACAACCAGTTTTATTACATTTTTCAACGGTTTAATTTTTATCAAAATAGAGCTTCAGAAAGATTTTTACAAAATATATAATTTCATGAACGCCATGAAAACAAAAATTAATAAGTTTTATATATAAGTATATTTATTTGTGGAACTACAAAATATTAACGCTGAAAATTTTAAGATCTGATTACTAGGACGACCCCCTAAATAATTAACAATTAAATTTAAGTACTTAAAATTGGAATTGAACTTAAATCTTCCAAGATGAAGCCATGTAAATGATGGTTTCTAAAACACAATTCAACTCTATGTGTTTAATTTAACTACATCTTAATATCCGTTCGGAATATACGCATATTCGCTAGTGTGTTAGGGATTCGTGAGGTAGAATTTATAGACAGTGTACACACATTCGCGTGAAGGAAGATTATTTTAAAATAATTTTGATCTACACAATAAATTACTTTAACTTTTCAAGATATTTTATCCTGTATTTTCTATAGCAATTTTAATTCAAGAGCGTTAAAAGTGTATCAATGTTGATGAACATAATTTTGAAAAAAATTAAAGTAATTTTATAAATTATATTGAATTTAACGCAATGAAAAATATAATGTAATAAATAGTTCTTATATAAAAAGCGTTCTTAAAAATATCCGAGTTAAAATATCTTCAAAAATTGATGTTTAGTAAAAAGAATGTAGACAAAAGTTGTTTGTTTGTTTTTTGTTTAGAATAAAATGCCATACAAAATTATAAGTTTTCACTAAAAAAAATAAAATTGACCTTGAAATAACTTTTAAAACATCCCCCCTCAAAAAAATAAAAATAAAAAAATGGTATGAATATTTTTTTAAAAAATGTTTCGTTTGTGAAATATTCTGATATCTCAACTTAAATGCCTCCCCTGGTAGATACTTAGAACTCGGACTTCTACAGGATGTTCAAAATGTCACGCAACCTAATGGGGAAACGCATGTAATTGTTTTTTTCTCTTCTTGGTGGTGAAGAACACTGAATTGACATGGGGTACACGTTGCAGCAATGTATATTTATTGTCCCGCACTACATCAAATCATCCGTACTGGCAGCTATGCCTGGACTCAGGAGGCCTTCTCAGAAAAATACGAAAATTTTATCCAAACAAATCCTTCATAATGTGGCAACACGACAACTTTCAGGAGACAGGGAATGTCGCGGACGCACCGAGAAGGGGTTGACCGAAGGTGTTAATTGAGGAAAAGTTGATCGACGTGTGATCTACATATGCTGTGAAGTCCCTGGAAGTCCTTGTGATGCCTTTCAAGAAAGTCCGGGCTTTCCGTCAGCAGTGTTCATACGACGTTGCGCAAGAACTTAAAAATATACCTCCCACAAAATCCGTGTCGTCCAGCAACTGCTGCCCGGAGACCTGGAAAGACGTAGAGATGATCGCCTATGGTTATTGGAATCTGTAACGCCTAATGGAAAAGTAATGTGTGAATGGTTCTGGTCTGACGAGGCACGGTTACATATCGATGAATATGTCAATTCCCAGAATTCCCGAGTATGGTTCAAGGAAAACCCACATAGATTGCATGAATCGCCTGTGTACCCACAGGAAGTTGGTGTCTGATGTGCCATCTCACGTTAGTCGTATCTTCATTACATTCTTCCAACACACAGTGAGCATTGACTAGTACGTAAGGATGGTGCAACCATTTGTCAGCAAGTTACCAGCGGAGAAGTTGTAGAACACGTGGTTTCAACAGGACAATGTCACAGTCCATACGGCCAGAAACACTATAGCTTACTTTGAAGAGTTTTTTTTCCAAGACGACTGATCTCAAAGAGATTGTGGCCAGCGTGATCTATGGATTTATCACCCTCTGAATTTTTGTTGTGGAGGGTACTTGAAGGACGCCGCACAGTATTCAGGAATTGCAAGCAAACATCCAGAAGTGTGTCGATAAAATCTCACGGCGAACATTGCAAAGGATGTTTAAGAACATTACTAACCATGCCCACTTGTGTGAAACACAGAATGTTGGCCACTTCCAGCACTTAATGTGAAATAAAAAGATAGGAAATTTAAATTGAGTTTCTCCATAAGTTTGCGTGACTTTTTGAACATCCTGTAGTAATACGTGGTTGGGGGGTGGAGTGGAGGACTCCATGGCGTCAGCCCTGAATCGAGCCATAGCACCCAAGCAGCCGCCGTCTGTTGATGAAGATATGGACAACTTCTGTGGATATAAGGTGTCATGTGGTCAGCACAACGAGCCCTTCGGCCACTAGTCTCAGTTTTCTACACCGGTACTGCTACTTGTCATTCATGTTGCTCCTCATTTATCCTCACGAGGCTGAGTTGACTCCGATCCAGTCACACTGTTTCATAGAAAATCTGGAAGTACCAGGAATCGAACATATTAAATAAGATATGTGTAACCCGCTTCGGTGGCCGCGTGGTCTAACGCGTTACTCTCACAGTAGACTTGGCTGCCGATGACGGGGAGATCGAGGTTCGAACCTCGGTCAAGTGTACTGAGGGTTTTTTCCCCCGAAATAGTTTTCCACTCCTCCTCCACACAAATGTGGGTACACTTTAACTGATTATAACCTTCTTAATCCATAAACCATTAGCGTAAATAATACATAAGCGTACAAAACGAACGTATATTAAGACGCGGTACTAAAACAGGAAAAAAAAATAAATTTGAAAGTAGACTCTTGAATAGTTCCCCTCCCCTTATTTTCCTTCTTCCCCACCATACAACCCCTTAAACCTTATTGTGTGTCCACCCACATCTGTCCATTTAAATCATCAGGGAGGGTGTCTCGCAGTTGACGTGTACGACTGTTCTCCGCAACCCCAAACTGACAGGCGGGCAGACCAAGAGATAGGCCCGCCTGATAAAACACATCACATGGACCAGCAACAACCTCATTACCTTATCAAAACCTGTCTGGGAATAATCAACAAGCGAATACTCATGGAATAACAAGAGTGAGAGGGGCGTACACTTCGCAACTAACCGACCCTGCGGAGTAGTGAGTGATCATTATACCTAGCTACGAGCCTTAAGGGTCCCGGGTTCGTTTCCCGGCTGGTACCTTGGGTGTTTTTCCCGGAAGGGAAATTATCCCAACGGTCACCAGGGTTTGGTTGATTAGGCTCGAGTTAGGTTCAAGTGTTTCCGCTGGCTTTGCACCCTCATATTCACTATCACTATCTTCTCGTCTCATCGGGAAATGGAAAGATCCTCCATGGAAAGGATGTAAGATTAGGCCTAGTACATTCGGCCGTCCCCTGGACAACGGTAGGGCCTACATTAGTACTGGTAAATCTTTCCACTACTGGGTTACGAATGATGGAGCCCAGATGCGCGATATTAAATTACTTCACGGCTGGTCCCGGTGGCGTATCGTGAAGCGTTGCCAGGGGTAAGCGGATCTTGTTACAACTTTACCTGTATTGTTATTTTTATCACCGCATCCTACTAACTTTTCAGTTCACGCGCGTATGCAATAATCACGCTAATATGCTTGGGATGATGATGGTTGAATTTTGAGCAAGTGTACCCGCGTTCGCGTGGTAAGTCCTTTAGGAAAAAAAACACCCTTAGTACACCCGATTGGGATTCGAACCCTGATCTCCCCGTTATCGGCAGTCTGGTATATTGAGAGAGTGACTTTTTAGACCATGTGACTACCGAAGCAAGCTCTATGATGGTAGTTTCCATTTGATCAATCATCTACAGTCTAATGATAGTTACAAAAGCTACCTAATTATTATTATTATTATTATTATTATTATTATTATTATTAGCACTGCGTCTTACTACCCGTTTGGGTTATACGCACTTACGCTAATGTGCAATGGTAGGATGATTGTGAGATGAAATGGAGGACCTACAGTTTAACGTGGAATCCGAACCACGGTGGAGGCCTGGCATTCCTCACATTCACAAGTTGTGATTAATACACATCTTGTCAGAGGTGAAGGAAGGGTTTGGCAATCAGATAAATCTGTACCGGGACCAAGTATTGAACCCCAGACCCTCAGCACAGAAGTCTGACACCTTACCCATAGACCACCAGGTCACCCTATAAAAAAAAAAGCTACCTAAACCATTATTTTATATTCATATGTCAAGTTACGTGATTTGCAATTCTCACGTTTGATATATATATATATGATAGTATATATATATATATATATATACTATCATTAACTATAAAATAATTATTTTTTCCACCATGTCTTAGTGCCCGCTCGGGCCATAGGTATACATCAACTACACTAATAGAATATAGACGAGAACGGTAAAGTTGTGGAAGAGATGTACCCACATTAACGAGTAGAAAAATTCAACCCTGGTAGATCCGATCGGTATTCAAACCCCTAACTCCCGATTGAACAAATATTTCTACGATTATCATAGTAGCTCAGTTGGTAGCCTGTTTATCTACTTAGTGAAAGGTATCTGGTTAAATTTTTGATGAGGTCGAAAATTTAAAATTGGGATTTATTGGTAAGAAGACTGTTCTATCTGACTGCTTAATCTGGCTGGATATTAGGATAGTTTTTAAGTCAAGTGCTGAGATAAGTGTGATTAGAAAGTGTACGTTAAGGAACTTTGATGATAAGAATCAAAACATAAATTTAAATACACTACTATAGGCTATAGTTTGTATATCAGAAACAGGAGAAATTAAACTGAGGAGTGTAAAAAAAAATTCATGTTGACGTGTTTCAGCACTTAGCTAAATGAGTGAAGCGATCTCGACAATTTGGCATTTTATCTGTCTCTCTGTTTGTTTAACAATTGCTGTCAAACGCGAGAACCAATTTTAACGAAATTTATCAGGGACATTCTTTGAACTTAGGCTAAAAGATGTACTTATGTTGAGGTATAATAATGTCCAGAGAACTACTAGTAAGACTGTAGTAACGAGTAGAACATGGCGAGAGCGAGGTTTAATGTTCACAGAACTACTAATAGGAATGTAGAAACGATAAGAACGAGGCGGAGCGAGACCTATTGTTTAAATAATTTTTAGTAGATATTCAAATAACTAAATTGCTATTTCTGACGTCTGATTTGAGTATTCAACTACAATTTAGGAGCACTTTGAGAGTTTTCTTTAAATAATTTATACACAAACAGTTTTGGGTTGATTCTTATGTTATTTATGTAAATTAGATACTCCTGCGCCACAAATAGCAAAGGAAAAAAGGCAATAAATTCTCAAACAAACAAGAAAATATTAATTAAAATTGCTTGTTAAATCCCAGTAGAAGGTTGTTGTTTTAAAAGTGAGACACTTAATCGAAAAACCAGAATAAAAGAGAGGGTTAAACAGCCCTTCCAGCCTTTACCGACATGCTCCTCCACACTTTTTATCTGGCGGGTAGCCGTGTGATTGGCGGAACACTATTTACGCGGTGACAATTTGCGAGCGGGGTTTGACGTCGGGTTAATTTAAATTAGCCAGAGATGGCCACGCAATTTACTATCGATCGCGAGCCGGGTTTGTCCATGTTTGTGAAAAGCTTTGAAGCAAATTGGATTATCTAACAGATTTATGTTTAATTTTTTTTACCTTTAGGTTTCTTAAACGTTTTAAATTAATTTCAATTGACCGAGCATGGAAAAGTGTTGTATTAACTTAACATTTCATCTGTTTATATAAGTCATTGTTCCTTTATAACTGTCAAATACATCGACCAATTTTAACGAAATTTGGCAGGGATATTCTTTGAACCTAGTCCAAACGACTTATATACATGTTTTTAAAAATCTAGTTATTAATTTAAAGATGGCGGCTGATCAAAAAACTGTCCGTTTGTTTCACTATAACTCCCAAATATTTGGACCAACTTTAACGAGATTTCGCAGGATATTCTTTGAACCTAAGCCAAACAATATATGTACATATTTTTCAATCTGCTAATCCGTTTCAATATGGTGGTTGCTCAAAAATCTCAGATTTTCATATGGAGAGCGTTTTAGAATACACAAACATTTACTATTACGATCAGTGCCATTAAGCTAACTGAGGCAGTCATCAAGTATGCAAAGCTTGTTTGCTATATTACTACAAAATGTACTATTTTTTGTGCTTAGAAAATAATTATTGAATTAAAACACGGCACTGCACCTGTAATAATGGCAAGCACTTTCAGTGAAGTAGGACCGTTAATGATGACTCTCAGAACGTATTCTCATTTCTAAATGGAATGGTGTGTTGTTTACTATTAATTGTGATATGTTCTGCTGCCGTGCTCCAAGATGTCGAGGTGTGTAATGCCGCGCGCCTAACTCCTATGCAACCTGTTGTACACGCATGCTTGAATAGCTATGCTCTTCCGGCGGTGTACGCCGAAATTTGAACACAATTTAATAGTATTCGCATCGCTTTCCGGATGTAAATGTACAGGGATTTTGTATTACTTTTGGTTCAAACATATAATACTATATGTGCAGTTTTGGCTACGACTTTCCGAACATCCTGTACAAAATTAACAAATATTCCAGTATTTTTATTAGATTTTGCAAAATTTCCCACGTTTTCTCGGTTGTTCAATTGCATGGTAACCCCGTTTAACCAGTCGCTTGTTACCACCATAGGCCAGAGCGGTCAGCCTGTAGTAATGAAAACATCCCTTACTCGTTAATCCATCGTCGTTTAGAGTCGGCGACGACCGATAGCCTGTTGTGAGGGTTGTTTATGTATGATAAGGTATGTTGTTGTGCAGGTTCGACAATATTGTGTTAGCTACTCTCAGCCCTTGGTAATATTATGTATGTACTTTGTTGAGATAAGTTGGTGACATTGGTTTAATGGCTCCATAAAGTTCATCTCAGATATTATTATCATTTGAGAACATGATATGTAGTATACAAAATGATTGGATCTTTTTAACTTTTAGTTTCTAAGGTAGGTATGTTTATTTTTGGTTAGAAATTGTAACAAATAAACTCCTTGCACAACTTATTAAAAACAAAGACAGTTCTACAAATGGAAGATCAACTTTTTGTCATAGTTTAGTGAGTACTTGAGGCATTTTGGCCTAGTCACGGACAGGCCCAGTTTTTTTTTAGTTTTTTTTTTAGCGTATTATGGTATTTTCCTGGACGGGCCCAGTATTTATTTTTTTATTTTTTATTTTTTAGCGTATGGTATTTTCTGACTGGGAAGAACCCGACATCCAGTTGGGGTTGCTTGTATGTAGACTATTCGCCAATCTGGTGGCACAGCGCATTGCCCAGGGGTACACCTATGGCGGTTGTTTACACATCATACCTGCAATGAAATGATGTGATGTGATGATGGTGAAAATAGAGGTGTGGGTCAATAGGAGTCTTAAACCTAACTTAAGCCTGATTTACCAGCCCCTGGCGGCCGTTGGGATAATTTCTCTTAAGAGAAAGATACTCAGGAAATACTCGGAAATCGAATCTGGGACTCTTGGTTCATAGCCAAGTGAGCTGACCTCTACACCATGGAACCAGATATATGAATAACTGGAGCCCTTCATATGTAATAAACAACAATTACCACCCTATCCCCCAAAGAGCTCAAAAACGTACGAGGAAAATAATAAAATTCATGTCGATACCTGACTATGTATTTCGCTGAACGAAAAAAACTTTTTCGTGTTTCAGTTGATTTATTCCGCAATTAAATATAAACAAAATTCACAGTTCACAATTTTTTAATCTAGAGTATGATTCCTACTATTTTCAGGCCCCTAATAAATCACTTTTCAAAATGCGATAGCTTTCGTAAAAAAAACCTATAATACCAAATTCATTAAGTTATTGTAAATTTCTTTTCTATTATTTATTTCAAACTTCCCTCGGTTAGACCAACCGAAGACAAATTATCTTTCTACGCAGGTAAAAACGACCATCCGGAAGAACCAATTTGCGAGCCAATTAAGAGTAAAGGAGTAAAGTTAGAGATGGGTAATATCTTGCTTAGAGAAAGGGAGAGAGAGAAAGAGCAGGTGTTAAAATCTCTCTCTCTCTCAATAAATCATCCCTTAATGGAACAAAAGTAGGTCTACAACGGGTTGATTCTGGTCTCTGTTGGCTTCAACTTTTTCAAAAGCTTTTTTTATTACGTTATTAGCTAGACCCAACATAATAGAAAAAGTAAGCCGTGTTGATCTATTCTAGACAAAGTTGTTGGGCCAACATCTATGGCCTTCCTCTAGTGTAGTCTACACATTTTTGGCCGTTTTTTGATCTTCTGTTAGCAAGAAAAGTACTCTTGCAAAAAAAAAAAAATTATAAATTAAATCAGTGAGGGCTTCAAAGTTTTATTTTTGGCCGAACGTAGAATTGAAGGGGTGCATGTGGGCATAATGAGTTACCTACATTTGCATCTGGCCCCATGGTGCAGTGGATAAGGACCTAGAGGTACTGGTTTCGATTCCCGGTTGGTACTAAAGGTATTTGTTTTCTCTTAAGGGGAATTATCCCAACGTTCACCAGGGTATGGTAGATAATGGTTAAGATAGGTTTAAAATTCCCACCGGCTCACATCTCCATATTCACCATCATCTCATTGCAAGAACGTGTAGACAACCTCCATAGGTGTACCTTGGGAAACGCTCTGTGCCACTAGAGCGCCTAATAGTCCACACACGGGTGACCTGGGGGTCTAGGGGTAAGGTGTCGGACCTCTGTGCTGGAGGACCGTGGTTAAATCCTCGTTCCCCGCACAGATTTATCCGATTGCCAAACCCTTCCTTCACCTCTGACAAGACGTGTATTAATCACAACTTGTGAATGTGTGGAATGCCAGGCCTCCACCGTGGTTCGGATCCCACGTTAAACTGTAGGTTCTTCACTTCATCTCACAATCACCCACCCATTACACATTAGCGTAAGTGCGTACAACCCGAATGGGTAGTAAGACGCGGTGATAATAATAATAATAATAATAATAATAATAATAATCGTCCACACATAAGGCAACATGCGTAGAACCTCCCAAGCCAGCAAACATGTTATGTTGGCTATTTATGTTCTACAACAGATGAGCCAATCCAACAAGGTGGCCAACATTTTCAGGGATCTTTGAATGCGTTTATATTGTAACACAACCTTTTGGGAGCGTGTTGGCAAACGTGTTGTTTAGAAAGATAAACCAGACTAAACTCATATCGGTATGAACGCGGAAAAATACGTTGATCTGATCTGTTTTGTTCACCCGGTTAGACCGGGGTTAAACTTAGGCTGACTTATTTCTTCTAAATTATTTTCTACTCTTCTCCCACGAAAATGCTTCTGAATTCTACATTCTTTATTATTCAACACCTTAGTTCAGTCGATATAATGTTTCATTACTGAGCTAAGGATCCCGGATTCAATTTCCGGCATGGCCGAAAAAATATAGTAGTTGGTTAAATGTGGGTTTCCTCTTTCGCAGTGATGACTTAATGACCGGGGGATTGGTGTTGTGTTTGCTCTATTTATAAGTAGTGTACTAATACAATAAGTCGGTTCAGAAAGTGTAGGGTAAACCTGGTAGAGATGCCCCACATTTACATAAAAATAAATAGCTCAACAATAATATTTAAAAAACTTAAAATAACACATAGATCATTTTAAATATTTATTATTGTTTGATGAAAAAATTACTATTACAAAATTATACCATATTAAATATTGTTTTTTATCAAAATTCTAAATGTAATTTTTTTGCCATCTCTCCCGACCCACCGTGAAAGATGCCCTACCACTAGTGGGTGTGATGACCCATTATAGTTTATTATAATTTTCTGTCAATTACTTCTTGTTTTTTAAACTTTTGCGGATAAAATCTCTTCCACAACGTCCACATCTTCCTTGAAATCTAGGAATACTGCATGACTCGTGTAACCAACATAAACATTTTATGCATTGAATCCAATCGGAAGTTAGAGTTGTTTCTTTATAAACCTCCAAGCATTCAACACATTCTGCATTTTCATCATCTTCATCACTATCTGGATAATCTATAGAAGAATGTTCCTCATCAGAAGAGCTGGATGAGCTGGAAAATTCTAGATTTTTCTTGACTCTATATCCTGAAGGTTTAGGCCTAACTGACTTAGTTTGCTTCAATTGATTTGAGGCTAATTTTTTCCCTTTTTTCATGTCAATGTATTCTGTAGATGTTAAATGAGCAGCTGATTGTTTTCTTTTGGTATTCTTTTTCTCTGGAAGTTTTGGTACTGGAGAAATTGTGTTGAGTATTTTATTGGGTGTTGTTGGAATGCTATCACTAGATTTAGGACTAGCTTGAACAATAGTAGAATGAGGTAGAATGTTATTTGAAGTTGAAGGCAAGCTTTGTGTTAGATCTCTGTTATTGTTTGATAAATCTTGATTGTTTGAAAGGGGTTGCTCTGAACTGTTTGAACAGATGTTATTTGACATGGAAAATGCATGATCTGGAATTGCGTTTGGATCGTAAGGGTAGATTCCTGTAGCACGAAATCCAGAAGTCCCATTTCCAACAGTCGCAGCTTTGGACCAAGCTTTCGAAAGAAGTTGCCCAAATTGTAGACGAGTAATTTTCCTATTTTCATTCGTCACCATCCATGTCTGGCAAGCTTCATAAAAGAAGGTTTTTAATGGTTTGAAGAAACTTCGATCTAACGGTTGCAGATAGTGCGTGGAGTGACTAGGCAGGCAAAGCATTACTATGTCATTCTGAGATGCGAATTCGAGCATGTTCTCTGAATTCATATGTGAGGCGTGTCCGTCAAGTATTAGCAAGACTGTTCCTTGTTTTCTAGGGGTGAAATGGTTTTGAAGCCAATCAAGAAATATTTCTGATGTTACATATGACGATTTTTTTTGACATTGTGACAGTAGAACCAGGAGGCATCCCGTCTTCAAACTCTGCTTTCTTGTTTACACCTTTGAAAATGGAATAAGGAGGTAAAAAATTTCCTTCCGCATTGCAGCATGCAATAACACTAATTGTCTCGCCTTTCTCTCCTGATGTGACAACGTGAACGTCCTTTGACCCTTTAATTGCTACTACGTTCCCAGGTTTGTTATTCAACTGCAATCCCGTTTCGTCAATATTATAAATGTTCCCAGGTTTATTCATTAATTTATGTTTGGTAAGTAAGTCCTTCAATAAGTTAAAGTATTTTTCACTTTCTTCTTTGCACATGCCTTGCGCTCTGGCTAGTGATATTCCTTCCGCTTTCCTCACACTGAGCTCTGGATTCCGAGCCATAAACGATAAAAACCAATCATATCCAGCCTGCTCCTTGTTTGTATTAAACCTATGTTTCAAACCTAGCCTCTGCGCTAACTTGAAAGCAAGAATTCGAACTGTTTTCGTATTTGGGGCAAAACCAGAAGTCTGTAGCTTCTGAATATGCGTAACGAGCTTCTTCTCCACTTCTAATCCCAAACATCCAGAAGGGCCTAGTCCTCGTTTCACTCTATTGTTATTTAAAATTCTTCTGCGTAGTGTTCTTGAGGGAATGTTATATTCCCTGCAAGCAGCGAGTACACCTTTTCCCTCTTTTGTTACAGCATCAATGGCCTTCTCAAGGTCATCTTGAGACCATGAAGCTCGGTTACTTTTCCTTTTGTATTCTCGTGGCATCGTAAATATTACCTACAGAAATAAAGAACACGTCAATTTAACAGTAACTGTAAAACCTAACCTAGACATACTATTTAGCCATCTCTCCCATACGAAATATTAACAGGGCATCTTCCCCCTTGATTCATAGGGCGTCTATCCCAAATTAATGGGAAAGATGCCCCACCAAACCACGTGGTAACAATATGGTCGACCCACGCTCACGCCATCATACCACCACCTTTGTTCATTCAATACCCACATAAAGTCGTAATATTGCGCTTAAAATGTATTTAACACTTTCTTTGATACCGTATTTGTGAATACGATAAAATATATGCACTTACCTAGAATGAGTAGCGCAACAAATAAGCAGCCAATGATGTTTAAACTGCAGAAAAGGGAACAACTTCTTCTTTTCCGTTGTTATCACAATCAAGGTCAACCGACAACTGACGCGAGGAATGTTTATCTCCCCTCTTTTCCTTTAATACCGAGGGTGGGGCATCTCTACCGGCGGGGCATCTTACCCCACTTTACCCTACGTTAAATATATCAAATTAAAACAAATACACTTCTAATCCCTTTCCAAATGTGTGTAAAAGTGCGGATAGCCCGGATGGAAAGTTTTATGCGATGTCACAACAAAAAAAATCAACTAGAATAACAAAACATTTGATGATTTAAATTGATCCAAACGCATAATTTGTCCCTCACTAAACGGACGTTACATAGCACATTCACTATGGTCAACATTAATAAATCATACATTACAACTGTATCGAACTTGTTGGTGTTATCGAATAATTTCGCGATTGGTCCACGGATTTGCGAGTAAAGTATGAATAATGGATCTTCCATTTTGAAATGATGGTGTGAGAGACGCAATGTTATAATTATTATTTATGTTTGCAAGATAGAGATCAGTTCATTTAGTTCGTGATCTTCTCATCTCACTTCGAGGTCGCTAGGATCGTATTGTACAGGGGCATCTAAAGCCGGGTCCACACTTGTATCAGATCCTGCGTGTCTCATCTGTTTGGGACGGGACGCTGTATCATCGACGCTCGACCGCTGCGTCCCACTTCTAGTCGGTATTTCGCCGTCGCATAAGAGGAAGCTACGCGGGGTCCGGACGTGCTGCAAACAGAACACTATTGTGGTTCGAGTTTTACAGTTTCATTTCTCTTATTTTTTCAACGCTACAACACACGAATGATTGAAATTATATTTCACATCAATGATCGAGATGGAACGAGGATCGAATTTGACGAGATTTGGTCTCAACCCACCCCAACACTGATTGCAACGGAGATACAATTTTAATCTTTATTTTCCTTTAATAAAGTGCTAGCTAAAAGTCACTACCTTAACCAGGTTAGTAGCGACAACAAATTATTATTAATAATAGTATTACATGGTAGACTTACACCACAGGGTATAGATTTACTTTCAAAATTCTTCCTCTTAAAATATTTTCACTTATATAGGCTATGTTTTCAATTTTTTTAGTTTGACTTTATTTCAGATATAAATGTTGAAAAATGATACCTAGACATGGCAATAGAACCCAGGATATTTTACTTAACGTGACAATGCTCTACCTCTGGTATATCCAGGTTATTATGTGACCCAGGGCTCTTCTTGGTCATACAATTATTTTTTAAAGCGGAGTCTATAATGGACGTGTGGGATCGTCAACTATACAATAGTTTTTGGTAGTAATGGATATGCGAAAGTTATTTTTTCCTACCCAAATTCTACTACAGGGTTCGACTCCTGGGTCAGGTGTATTGAGGGGGATTTTTCCTAAATAGTTTTCTCCTGTAACTCCACGAGAATGTGGGTATAATTAATCTAAATGCGACCTTCCTCATCCATAATATATTATCGTAGCTAGCTAATATGCGTAGAGCCGGAGCGCGTAGACAGATTTGGTGCTAAAATAAAAGTAGCAGTGCCAACTGCAGAGCCAAAAGTCCCAGGGTCCAATTCCTGTGTCCGGGTTTAATTTTTAAACATAGTATTTGAAAAATATATTTTTTTAATCGCACCAATTTAATCGGCCCCAAATGTTTATTTCAACATATTGATTTAATTTTGGTTTTAAATGTTTTTTACTAGTTAAAATCATTTTTTAAAGCTTAGTAGACATCTCGAAACTGTACTATTACTTTGTAATTAAACCATGTCTTAGCCCCACGGTTTATTGGTGAACGGTTAGAACACCTGTCGTAATTCACTCGATTATTCACCTTAATGATAGATTGTACTGTACATAGAGCGTAAATATTTACAATTTAACTTTGCAATTTTCTTAGTATTTATTTGTAAGGCGAACCAAATTTAACGTTAAGAAATTATGAACATCTGTTCCATCAAATTAAGGATGTGAACTATTCAATGATGAGGATGAGGAAAGCTGAATTAATTTAAATTCAAAGAGAGATTCGAATTAAATTATTATATTATTGCCAGAGAAGGTCGATAACTAATTACTCAAACAATGAGTTAGGGAATCTGTTAATGAAATGGATTAAAGAAACAACTGCAATACAACTTTTTTAATAAATAAAGTATATTTAATTATGTAAACCTACCACTGGGATTCTATTAATTATAAAATTATCGTTTATTAGAAAGAATAATTTGAGTGTGATTGTATTGGGGATATAATCGGCCCCGTGGTGTAGTAGTCAGTGAACCTGGCTACGGGCATAGGGATCCTCGGTTCGATTCCTGACTGGTACCTTTGGTGTTTTTCCCGAAAGGGGGGTTACCCAAATAGTCACAAAAATATGGTTAATTAGGCTAAAGTGAGGTTTAAGTGTTTCCACTGGAACCACTCACCATCACCATCATCACATCTCATCGGAAAATGGAAAGAGCCTCCACAAAAATGATGTACGATTAGTACACTCGGGTGTCCCCTGAGCAACAGTAAATTAGTACTGGCTAATATTTCTACTTCTGGGCTAAAATATTAGAATTTCGTTTACTCTTAAAAAAGCAATCTTTATTTGAGCCACCTGTGGTTCTATCCTATAAACAAGTGGTTTCCAAAACTATTTTCACTTTGTGTACCTCTTTGTGACCCATCTACATAAATTGCATCCTCAATAAGTTGCAACATATTTAATTAATATTGTGATTAAAATTGGTTGAAACTGGAAATAAATGGGATTATAAATCAATGTAATATAATAAGGTCAACAAATAGGTCATCAAAAGTTTCAATAAAAATAATTACCAACATATTTAATTTATTAATAACAAGCTGTAAGTGGCCGGTTCTATCCGGGTGAAGTAAGTGGTTTTTTTTCTTTAATAAATGCTTTTGATTAAAGTTTTAAAATTTTCCATGGAGAATAATTTTAACAGAAAACTAATCTCTACTATATTCAACAGCACATGGTAATTAGAGTCAACCATATTGGACAGATTTTTATTTTATATTGACTCTTTGGAGAGAGAAAGTATAATGGTCGCTAAAATATCGATCTCAAGCATGGGGGCCCATAAATGAGCGATAAGGGGGTAATTTTTTGTTAATTATTATGAAAAATTAAAACTGCGTAGGCCTATTTAGGATTTGGATAAAAATGTTTATTAACAGCTTTGAATCGTCAATAAACGAGTTAACAGATTTTTGAAAATATAAAATGTAGTTTTCCACTCATTCCCTCTTCAACGGATTTATTTTCATTTTGTTCTGTTTGGTAAATTTGTGAAAAATATAACGTTTCTTTTCAATGGGTTCATCTACAACAAAATTTTATTTTTTGTTAATTTCTCAGAAACTTTTGTTGTTGTGAAAATTGGCTCTTGAAACTCGTATAATTAGCTCGGAATTACGTTCAGATGTTCTAAAATGCCTTTTTACAAGGTTAAATTCCTGAAATTTTCTCTCAAGAAGGGTATTGAGACACCCCCTGCAGATGGGACTCAAATTCCTCCCTCCTCCCTATATATAAAACCCACATGGGTACCCTTGAACTCAAGATATTTATGGATGTTGAAGTTTCATGCCACCCTGAACACAAAAAAGTAGTTATTGCGATGCCGTCTGTATGTATCTTAACCTTAAGCCTAGACCATTTTACATAACGGGTTGTAGCTTGGTATCTAGAAAGCGGGAAACGTGGAATTTTCTCAAGGTCGAATATCGAAGTGAAACCACAACACTCCACTCCACAACTTTTGACTTATCTCTTGTCAAACATTACTGAGCTTTACCATATGTAGCTTTTTTCCGCCATTATTCAATATTTTGTTTTCAGAGTCTCCCAAACGTCTTGGACCGTACCTTTGGGGGTACGCGTGCCCCACGTTGGGCACCACTGCCATAAGCAACACCATAGTGGAAAGTGGCCAGGTAAGATTGATACCTTTCAAGGTAAACGGAGTGTATTTCCTGCTACGGGACAACTGAATATTTTGAAATGGCTGCACCTAAGTTAATGAAACCCAAGCCTTGTCATTTAGTATATTCATTGTGTAAGATGGTTTTAAAATATTTTAAAGGTGAAACAGATTTTTTTTAGCACAGCGTCTTATTACCCGTTCGGGCTATACGCTTAAGAACTAGTTACATTATTGGTTTCAGGGAGGTTATATTAACAGGAAGTGTATCCACATTTGAAAGTGGAAAACAATTTTGGAAAAAACCACCCTTATAGAGATATGAACCTTGATCTCACCTTCATCGGCAGTTTGGTCTACTGCGAGAGTAGCGCGTAAGACCACGAGGCCACAGAAGCGGATAAACAGCTGATAGCTATATAAATATCTTTTTAACTAATAATAGAAAGTACACAATGTATTATGAACCTTTTCAGAATAGAAGGTGTAAATTAGCTTGGGTTATCGTTACAGCCAGCTCTGGATACATCTTTAAATTAAATTAAATTAAATTAAATTGAATTGAATTTAGAAATGACACCTAGATAAGAGAATTGAACTTTAACCCTTTGTCTTAGCAAGTCAATGCTCTGCTATATTGCTAACCAGGGTTAATTTTGTGCTCATAGACATTCCCGGGTTCAATCCCCGCTTCACGTGTTATTTTAAACTATAATTAATTTAATTCAAAGATATATTTAAAATGTTAATCAAAGCTGTGTTTCTAAACATTGAAAAATGTATCTTATTAAATTAAATGTTTAAATATGATTTGTGATATACAGCTTTATGTTTGTATTTTATATTTCTCAGTCTTATATTATTCTATTTATTTTTTTATCACCGCGTCTTACTACCTTTTCATGCTACCCGCCTATATGTTAATTACTCTAATGGGGGAGGGATGAGAAAGGAAGCATTTTAGAGTTAATCTAGTCACATTAGCGAGGAAATAATTTAGGAAAATTCACCTTCACTAGACCTTATCGAGTTCAAACCCCGAACTCAACGACTTCAGCAGGCTAGTTTAACACGAGAGTGACGCCTTAGACCATTCGGCCACTGAAGCGAGTCGATTTTCTCAGTCTTTGCAATATATTTTGATAGCTTTCTATTTGCGTAAAATTTTTATACACTTTTTAAAAAAAAATCTTTCTTTGTATGCAAATTGATGAAAATAAAACAACCCACCTCCATTTGAATGATTCATTTTGTATTGGAAATTTCTGGAATTTCTGCCTTTCAAAGAGTATTTTCAAACCATTTCATTAGTAATAAGAATTAATGGAAGATGGATATGAAACATAATGAGCGAGCAATTCCTTTTTGCCTCTTTCGTATAATTTGCCTTAATTTAAATCTTTCATCTCTTGAAATCGAAAAAAAAAAGTCAGCGACAGTCGAATTGTGAATATAAAACGGAGGAAACTTTTAGCAAAGTGATTATTCATGACCAATCTTTGATGTGTTCGTCGGTTTTAAAAGGTCAATTACTCGTGGTAGCGCATGTTATTTAGCTAATTTGATTAGGTTAATTTAGGTTAATGAGTGTCGCTAGGAATATTGTAAAGATTCATAAAGAAAGTTAGTTATTTATACTAACCATAAAAGTTTCGTATAGATGATAATAAAAAATTAAATATTTAAATAGATCTTGTAAACGCGAAATATTTTCAGCTCTATTTTATGATGGCAATTTAGTTTTTTGTTTAAATTGTTGATTATAAAATTGAGAGTTAAGGCTTGGATATTTAAAAAAAATTAAACATTGCCTTTATTAAATTTAACATTTCATATAACATTTTCTTAAAGGATTTACAGTCGAGTTCAACGACACCAAGTTCGTAAAGGCAATGTTCTTTCTGATGAAATCGGGAATGCTTTAAATTAATGAGAACCTCGGATTTGAACAGAAATAATTTTAAATCTTACGTGATGTTAATTTAATTTAATTTAATTTTTAGCACCACGTCTTACTACCCGTTCGGGTTATACGCTTAAGTACTAATTACACTAATAGGATTAGGAATTGGGAAGGTTGAATTAAGAGGAAGTGAACCAGCATTTGCGTGGAGGGAGAGTGGAAAACCATTTAGGAACCCCCCTCCCCCCAGCTCACCCGACCGAGATTCGAACCTCGATCTCCCCGTCCTCGGTGGTCTGGCTCAACACGACTGGCACGTTAGCCAACTACTCCACCGAGGCGGGTCTTACGTGATGTTAATTTATTAAAACCCATTTTATATGTTTTTTATTCGTTATAAAGTTCACATAAACTAGTAAATATCTATAATCATATTTTTAAGCCCGTCAACTAACTTTGTTCTAGTTTGCCAATGAAGATGAGTCGGGAATCGAACCCCAGACGGATATACTGCGAGTGGTTTTCTAAAAATTGTTGCACACTCATCTTCCAATTAAATGTCGGTACGTTCACTCTAAAATGATACTTTACTCATCTTGAACTCCCTAGCGTAAATATGCGGATAGCTCATATGGGTTGTAAGACGCTGTACGCACGCACGCACGCACGCACACACGCACACACACACACACACACACAAAATATTATAGCAATGGAACAGTTTTATGAACTTGCTTCTGTTCACTAATCTAACATCCGGGTTGTCAATGTTTGTTTCCTCTCGCCAATAAATAAAGAAAACATATTTAAATTTCTTGTTTAAGAAGGAACAGATTGAAGGCATATTATTAAATAAAGCCTACTAGGAAAATAAGTTTATTTTTCAGTTTGATTTCTTCCTTTCTCTATAATTTTATATATAAATTGAAAATTCATAACCATTGCTTTATGAGGTTTTTTTTGTACTTCCGTGCTCAATACCCATAATGCGATATAAAAAACGAGGAAGTTAGTATTTCAAAAGAATGTACCCATGTACGCGTAAAGTGAAATTGGGAAAAACCCTTAATAAGAATAAAATCAATAAGCCCGTATGTTATTATAACCACATCCCTAAAACCCACAATCCGGTTTAAGTGACTTGACATATTTAATAATCGTATCGATATTTTATGCTGAAAGCCTAGGCTATCAATGTCTTGACATTGATATGTGTGGGTGTTTTTAGTTAGTGGTATTAATGTACACTTTTTGAACCAACAGATTATATAGTGACTCGAACAAACCACCTTTAAGCCGTCGTTGGTCGTCGGTATCAAATACCGCTGATGTGTGTTTGAAACTTGTAAATGAAATGTCTACGGGGACTAGAATTCTCTTTCCAAAGTATGTGGAAGAGAATGAAGTATTTATCAAATTTATTTTGTGGACATGATATCAAAGTTCCTTTCGGCGATATTGGCTTAAGGACGGACCCTTGATTCTTTTTTAAATATCTATTGAGTGAATAGATTCAATCATCCTCCCTGCTTTTATTTTGTGTATCATTCTCACCTGTATATAATTCGTTTGACTTTATTTCATTTTGGACTCCCTTAGAGTTTTATTCTGTAGCTCAAAGCTTGTTTATAGCGAGTTTTCTTTAGTAATCCCGGGATCACGATCAAATTAACGTTACCTTAAAATTAACTTAACGTAACTTAACGTAAAATACCTCCTCGTGTGTTTAAATAGAGGCGATCACGATGCAGTTAACTTAACGTTGACTTGCAGTTAACTTAACGTAAGAGATGTCCTGGGAGTTATTTTACTTTAAGTGAACGTTACTTGAAGGGTATCACGTGATCTAGCCAGCCAATCACTATGCGAGTGACGTCAACAGGGCTATTTAGTAACTCATTTGTTGGTATTATGACCAATGTGTACTCTTTAGCGTAAGTTCTAGTGATCAGACATTGAAACAAAATAATTAAACTCAAATAGGAAAGCTAAATTTATCAAAAAAGTTTTGTAATGGATATTTATTATATCGATTGAAAACTGTAAACATTCATAGATCATCACTGTAAAACTAGTACAAATCACAGATCATACTCGAGAATGAAGATGTTTGGCTCGAGTTTTAACGTTAAGTTACGTGAATCGTGATCATACATACGTTAAGTTAACTTTAAGTGAACGTTACGTTAAGTTGATCGTGATCCCGGCATAAGAAAGGCTTGCACATTGTTGGTCACATGACGTGACCGGATGAAAATGGGGCTAAAGATTAGAAAGACTTCTACATTTTATGAATAAAACTGTAATGATATATAAATCAATACAATGTTGTCACATTAAAGGGCTTTTCCTTTCATTTCTAAAAAAGAGATTTGCTGAAAAAAAATTGTTTACAAATATATAAAAACGACTTTTCAGCGAATCGTAAGACTAACTGGGCGAGATCTAGTTAAGATAATTATTTGATTCTATTAAATAACTACCATCCTCACCTGTGGTAACGTGGACTAAGACGTTAATCTCTTTTAGTATGATTTGTTGGTGATTGGTAGGACCACGTTCAAATCCCAGCCGGAGTGTATTGAGGCATTTTATTTTCATGAATGAGTTTACCACTACTTAAATTCGTTTCATTTTATATAAATCCTACCATAACTAATCCTTTTTTTTTTACATTAGTTTGGATATGGCAACAGCCCTGATAGATACGAAGACTTGATGACCACATCTTTACTATTCATTTGTAGGACTATGATGTGCTATTAAAGAACTAACTGAGAATTGTGGGGTAGTGTGAGCTTGAGTAGTTTCGATTCACTGTGGGGCAACTTAACTGTTTGATAATATATAATAATTGCTCTAGTAGGATAGTGATGCGGAAGAAAACATTTTAGAAGATAATCTACGTGCATTTGCTTAAAAGTACAGTGGAAAACTTTTAAGGAAAAAACACCCCCAGTAGACCCGACTGAGATTCGAATCTTGATCTCCCCGTCACCGGCAGGCCAGTCTAACATGAAAGTGAAGCCTTAAACCATTCGACCCCTGAAGCGGGTGGGGCGACCACGACCACGACCACGACCACGACCACGACCACGACCACGACTACTACTAATCAGAATAATAACTATAATGATAATATCATTATCAGACTTTTATCTCAAAAGAAAGGCCAAACTCATAGTTATTTGAGAAACTTCTTTATAATTAATTTACTCAGTACAATACAGTATTTAAATTTACATTGTACTGATTACTGTTTTTTTTTAGGTTTTTTTAATGGTATAAATGCTTATTGATTTTCACTATCTCTCTTTATCTTACTTCACATTATTTTTAGCACCCCGTCTTACTACCCGTTCGGGCTATACGTTTAAGTACTAATTACTATAATAGTTTTAGGAATTATCGACGTTATATTTATAGAAAGTGTACCTACATTTGCGTGGAAGGAGCGTGAAAATCATTTTGGAAAAACCACCTTCTCTACGCCTGACCCGAGAGTCGAACCTCAATTTCCCCGTCATTGGCAGTATAGTCTATTGCGAGAGTTGCGCGTTAGAGCACGCGGCCACAGAAGTTGGTTTTTCTTTATTAATGTAGTTTATTATTATTATATTTTAGTAACCATCCCTTTTCCTTAACAGCCTTACTTCCTAAATATAGTCATGCTTGTACTACAGTAATGTGTAACTTTTTATTATTATAGGAAGAGCTCAAAATGTTCACTTTTGGCCTGAACGCAAGATTCAAGTCATCGTGTCGCAGAATTTCGCACTTTTTAAAAAAAAATGACCAGGTGTTTGGAATAACCTAAAGAACATACCTAGTTAACAGGTCGATAGATATCTACACTGGATATCATCTCTGAGGTAACTGCATGGTTACTATTGAGAAAGAGCGTTGTAATTCTCTCGTGTTTGTGTAATCAATCTCCCCTCAGCGATGATATTGGCTGTCGTATAGTATACAAACATATTATTAGAATCACTTAACTGTAACTTGGAAACAAGATCAAATGGGACACACGTTTATATGTATCAACTTTCTTAGTTGTTTTTGTCTCTCCTATACATCGCTGAAGTGGGGCCCACATGTTACGGAACACCCTATATTCATACAATGTATGATCTGAACGAGTACTAATACTCACCTGGAGGGAGAGGGAGGAAAACATTTATGAAAAACACCCTCAGTAAATCTGGCCTTTCAGTCACCGGAAAACCAGACTAAACGACCGTTCCCAGCAGCATTGGTTACGGGCCAGTTAATTATTTCACGCTTGGGTATTTTTATTTTACATCTCAGTTGTAAGCTTCGTTTATAATCCAACCACAAAGCGCATTCAAGTCTAATCCTACCGAAGCTTAGCATTTCGAATTATAGATGGCTCCCGCGTCTGCACCAATTCACATAGATTGTTACCCACGCGGAAGGGAATGGTTTCCCCTCAGATAATAGGGAACCGTGTGAGAGAACCATTATTCTATTCTTAACTAATCATGCGTGTATATCACTTGATCATTTCGACGTTGAATTTAAATTACATCTTTGATCATTTTGTATAAAACTTACCTGATAAATTTGCGAAGGAAAGTGCGATTATTTTTGCACCACTTGTTCAGGTGATTAGCATAGGTACTAGTTACTCTAGTTAGATAGGGATGAAGAAGATTGAATTTAGAGGAAGTGCACCCACATTTGAGTAAAGGGAAAGTGGAAAACCATTTAGGGGAAAATCTAGGTACGCCCGACCGGGATAGAACCTCGATCTCCTGGTCAGAAGCAGACAAGTATATTGCTAGAATGACGCCTTAGACCATGTGGCCACCGAAGCAGGTCAAAAATAATTAATTTTGACTTTTTGTCCTAAACTACAAATAAGTAATATTATACATGATTAATTTATATATATATCTCGAGGTATATATATATATATATATATATATATTAGGGAGTGATAAGACAAGATTTCCATGATGAACATGCGATCAGCAACGCTAAATGCCTAACGGGTGCCTATTGTCAGGCAATTCAATGCCTATTACTATATATCTATCATTTACCCTACACTTCACTTGTTAAGCGCTGAAGATTCATTAGTTGCCAACCTCCAGATTAATACAGCGCCAACTTTGATATCTCGTAGCGCCAACCACAAGTTCATTACGTGGAAATGTTTGGATTCTCACCCTCTTCAACCTGTATAATTTTGGAGATCTGAGTAATAATGTATGTATAGGTAATTTTTTTAAATAATATTTAGACTAAAATAGAATAAGGGATTACTTAAAAATTAGCTAAATTTTGTACAGGAAACTTGAAAAATTAACGGTCAATAGTGCAAATAATTTTATATTACGAGTATTTTAATGAACTAAAATATAAATATTAGGTATGAGCTATTTGTATCTTCGAGTTCTTTAATAGTTAGAATCCTTAAGGTTATTCGATATACAAGGGTTAAAATAAAATTAGATTCGAGAATACAATTTTTTTTATTCCTTCAATTTTTTAGTCTGATTAAAAAAAAGATATTGTGATGCTTACTAATAGTTTAGTCCGACATAATCATAGGAAAAACCTAACAACCATTAACCAAACAATTAATTTATAGTTATAATAAACAATATCGGTATGTTTTCTAAGACACGGAGTTTGAATTGAATTCAAAATTCTGGATTCGTAGGTAGAATGAAGATACGTATTTTGAAAAGTAATTCTACCAAACTCTAATAAATATTAAATTATTATTTGTACAACTCGGGACTCAACTAGGGTTCTTTTGTTTTCGGGTTGACCTATCTCTCCCCTTGGTCATGGAAATGAGCTAACTTGAGCTTCAGATCTCTGAAAGGTGTGAAAGTAGGAAACGCGAGAGAAGTACAGTGTTTTTCCAGTTTTTATAGTCTTTTTTTGATCAAAATAAATTAAATATTGCTCCAGTAAGAATCGAGTTTAATTTTAGTCACGTGCAGGCATCAAAAGTTTTTGAATATCTGTCAAGGGCATAGAAGAATTAGATGAGAAACATTTTAAATAAAGATAAAATGTTGCTATTAAATTCCAAAATTCCCTTGACAGATATTCATGAACTGTTAATATCACCATGTGAATAAAATTGGTGACCTGTTGGTCTAGGGGTAAGGTGTCAGACCTCTGTGCTGGGGGTCCGGGGTTCAATCCTCGGTCCCAGGACAGATTTATCTGATTACGAAACCCTTCCTTTACCTCTAACAAGACGTGTATTAATCACAACTTGTGAATGTGTGGAATGCCAGGCCTCTACCGTGGTTCGGATCCCACGTTAAAACTGTAGGTCCTACATTTCATCTCACAATAACCCTGCCACTACACATTGGCGTAAGTGAGTATAGCTCGAACGGGTAGTAAAAGGCAGTGCTAATAATAAATAATGAATAAAATTAAACTTTATGTTTCTACTGGAGAACTATAATATGGTCTATATTTATATACTTTTTTTGAAACAATAACTGCAAAAATACTGCCCTTAACTCACGTTTCCTACACTTCCACCTTAATTGGGTAAAATGGTAGAAGAAAATTCTAGTTGAACTTAGTTACACTCCAGAGGGAGTGACTTTTTGTATAACGTTATTTCCTGCTAACCATTTAGTACATATCAAGGATGTGTATTATTATGTGATATGTCCTAGTTGTGTAGATTTAAAAATGACACCTGGACACGGGAATCGAACCTGTAGCCTTTGACCAAAGGACCCGGTTTCAATTCCCGTGTCAAGGTGTCATTTTTTTAAATTTACACAATACAATATCTAGTCGCGGCTACAACCGTAATTAACAACTAAAATAGCTTAGTTATTTTATCCATTATGATCTGTCCTAGGTTTAATTAGTGTGTAAGTTATGTGCTGATATAATCTATATGTTTATAAATGTATCGTTAATTACCCCAATACAATTTATTCTGGCTTACTAAAGCAAATCAGTGTAATTGTGAGATATGTTTATCTATTCATTGGACAAGCCATATTGAGTTTGTCAACGCTATTTATTCTTATACCTTTTTTATAATACTTGGTTTATTTATATAATTAATAAAATCATGTTAATTAAAATTTAATAAGCAGCTCTTTGAAACATAAACATTGCTCTAAAGGCAGTACTGCCGTCAATTTATTTTTAGGTCATATGGCTGTAATTTTGTTGATTTAATATTAATTAACTTTTAGCGTGTATGATTTTCAATTAATTATTGAAGCAACAATCAATCAAATTGTTCGGTATAAATATATATTATAGTTAAGTATATATAATAGTCCAACTTTGCTCAGTTGGTAAATTGCCTATAAACTGAGCTACGATTCCTGGGTTCTTTTACCGACATGGAATTAAAGTTTATCATTTGTAAAATTGGGGTTTCCCATTTCATAGTAATTAATTAACGTCTGGAGGACTAGGTGCTGTGTCTGTTATAGATTTTAGTTGGTTTATAAGTCGTGTGATGATATAAACAGAAAAAGCACGTTGATTTTTGTTCAAATGTCTTTTGAGGTATTTAATGTGCACTTTATGACCCGACTGATTATATCACCACATGACCTATAAAGTAACTTAAATCTCAACACACGACTTACAAACTAACTTAAATCTAGAACAAACACAATATCCAGCCTTCGGCCGTTAATTCATCATTGTTAGAGGGGGAATCCACATTTCACCAATAGCAATTTTTTCGGCCATGCCGGTAAACGAACCCGGGACCCCTAGCTTAGTATACAGACACGCTATCATCTGAACTAAGGTGTCGGACCACGTTAAATACCCAAATAGAAATATATAGCTATACTAAAACGACACTATGACTAAGATAATATTTTGTAATGTAACGGTTTCCTCAAATCATATGATTTTTAAATATTTTTTTAGCATCACGTCTTGCTTACAAACTATTTGGGCTGTACATCAATGTACTAATCACACTAATGTCTTAGGGATTAGGAAGGTTTAATTTAGAGGAAATGCAACCGCGTTTGCGTGGAGGGAGAGTGTAAACCAATTTAAGGAAAAATTTCCTCAATACGCCGGACTGGGATAGAGCTTCGATCTACCCATCTTCAGCATTATAGTATATTGCAAGAGTAGTGCCTTAGACCATGCGGCCACCGAAGCGGGTGAAACAATTTTACTGTCCTAAATTTTATGTATGGATTTTCAAATGTTTCTTTATTAATCTCACAAATATATATATCAAACGTTTTGTCACTCTTCTATAATCTAATTTGACAGCTTGATATGGCTCAATAATTAATTGTAAAGCAACAAGTTAGAACTTTTTATCTTACCCAATCATCAAATTTCATTGTCCTTATCAAAATTAAATTTTAGTTATGTTATCTAATTGGTGATGTTATTTTGTCCTAAATCACAAATTCAATTCCCATTTATAAATAGCGTCCTGATTTATTTTACAGCCGCTGGGGAAACGTTCAGGCAGGCAGGCTCTAGCAAAGACTCGCAACCATGGGATGTAATCAATACTATGTTGTACTTTGTGCAGTCCTAAGTAATAAAGCAATGGTAGCTCAACTAAGCCGTCATCATATACCAGAATATTGTAGTGTTTTTAAGCCCTAAAACAGAAATAGAAGTAAATATCATGGCAAACAATGTCATTTCTCTATTGTGCAGGAAAAAACGAAATATATCACACTTTTAGATAATATATAGCCCTACTTAATGTAAATAAGGTCACTAGTTCTATATAAGGTTATTGGAATAGGTTTAAACATTTAATCAGTGTTTGTAAAATTTGTGATCTAATATATGATTATAGCTTTGTAATGTTCAAAGACTATCACATGAAGCCAACGGAAATCGAACTTATAAAACCAGTAAAACAATTTAAGGATATTTAATGTGCCCTTTCTGGACAGACTGAATATATCAACACAAGACCAACAAACTAACCGAGCTCTAAAACAGAGACAGACGTCAATTGATCACTGTGAAAAAAGAGAAAGCCCCATTTTCAACAAAGAAAGGTCTTCTAGCCGTATCGAGGATCAAACCCACAGCTATTGGCTAACTAGACAAATATATTGAATGCTTATGATTAAATAACCAATAAAATTAATCAAATTGATTACACCAATAGGTTTAGAAATAAATCCTGTGTATTTCCTAACCCAAGCCCTATCACTAAAGGGAGTAAAGTAAACGAATTAAATTAAACACACTAAATTTATATTAATTATTTACATTATTTAATTATATAAATATTAAATAGTGATTAAACATTAAAAATGTAATTATTGGTAATATATCTATAAAAAATATATTATGAATAGCTTATAATAACATATCATGCTTATAATAACATATTATGCTTATATTTGTTATATAAATATAGTTAGTAGTTGAGTAATATTTTATAAGCAAAGAACTTGTTGATAGTTTACTCTCTTTAGATAAATATGTCTTTTAACTTATAATCCACATTATAACACTCCTAAATCGGTTAATCAATTATTATACCGTAGTTAACGAACATTAATTATTATAATAAAATATCATGTTATTTTTAAATAAAACATTTTCAGGTCAAGGTGCCTCTTTTATTAACTAAGAGGATATGGATTACATTAAATGTATTAATATGGATATAAAGCTTTAAAATGATAGTTTTGAAAGGGGGTTTAATAGTAAATTGTAATAATATATAATATTTATTTTTATCTGAAATATTCCATCAATATGAGTTGTTATCATTAAATTAAATTGAGATAAGTGGTTACAAAGTGTTTCGATCTTTACAAATAATAATTACATCCACCATACTTTATTTAATACAACTAAAAGCTCTAATTGATGTACTTGTATAATGGCGGGATAGGTCTTAAGTCATTTCATGCAATATAATTCTTATGGCCATTTTAGTTAAATAATTTGAATACTAAATAGTTTATAATTTTAATGACTTTAAGCCAAATTAAAGTTTATTAGTGTAAGATATTGTAGCCTACCTTGAATTTATCACACACTAGTTTCTTCCTAATCACATTAAGGCCGTTGCCTACTTCTGACGTCACGGCCGTTCAAAATAGGATTTCCAATGTTAATAAAGTTACGTTTTACTCGGCAAGTTTTAAAGATATAACGTTGAAACAAAAAGCATAAATTCTTAAATAATTCTAAAAATAGTCCTACAATGTCACTACATTATTATTTTTATCTTTAAGTAGTTTTTGGTAGATGTAATTTTTATAAATCCTCTACAAGTTATGCCATTTGTCTTGGTCACGAAAATCGCCTGTAGGAATATTCCTGCCAGGATGTAGATGAAAAAAAGTCCGTGGGAGAATATATCTATCTAGAATAGGAAGCAAGAAAAAGGTAAAATTATAAAGCAAGTCAATATTTCAAGGCGCGAATATTATAGTGACTGTGTAAACTCGTCAGAGAAAGAGGGAAAAGGTTATCAGCACATAGACAAGAGCCCTCTCAGGGTGAACTTCTCATATTCTTTATCCTCTCCATCTATTTTGTACATTAGCGTCTAAGGGTGATATTGCTTAGACTGCTTAGTGCGTCAAGCTAATATGCAACCCACTTCGCAAAATAGCTTCAAAATAGTCTTAATGACGTTGCCTGATTGAATAAGATAGTTTGACCTCACTGAGACTTGAATGAATTAATCTGTTTGGAGGGTGTTTAAGCAACGCTTTATATTGACATCTGCAAGGATCCAAGCTAAGGTGTCAGCCTCTTCCTGCATGATTTATTAGTGATGGTGGGGTTGGAGTTTTACTCTCATAAGGATGTACTGATAGAATTTTTTTCCCTAAAGAATTGTCCACTCTTCATCAACGAAATTGAAGATTTCCTCTAAAAATCATATTTTTCATCCCTATCCAGATAAGTGAAAATATGCTGTAAGGTGTTGTATAGTAACAAACGCTTTAAGGCAAAACGTCTTAGTGTTCTTGCCCACGCAATATGTTGGTCTTAAATAATTAACAGGTTTAAGATATCGAAGAGTGATATTTCTCGGAAAAAAACCCTGATAAAATCTAAATAGCTATGTAAATATTCTCCAAATAAATTCAACAATATTTACTTATAGCACCATATTTTGTTATCTAATAATTAAAAATAGTTTCTTTAAATAAATGGAAATTCAGAAAGGATAATTAATTATCATTAGAACTGACATTTTTATGAATACAAAGTTTCTTATAAATCATTTAAAAAAAACACAGACTTGGAAATTAAATCATTAATTAAAAGATTATATAATAATTAATTAAAGAAATATATTTGTTCAGTGATTTTTATTTCAATCTTTTATTTGTTTATTTTATCTATCTTTTTATTTTCTTACAGATGTGACATTTACAAATGAAAGTTTAAAATATATTATATTCAAAACAGTATCTCATGGAGGCTTTACGTTGGAATAAAGATTTGAAAAAAAAAGTTTGTGATTTTTATTTTACGTAAATTGAGGATTCGTAAAAAAAAGTTATAATTGGACAGCAGTGATAAAGCAAAAGAAAACGAATCTTGTGACATCATCGAGATTGACGCTATCTGATTGCGGGAAGGAGGCAGTGGTATTGAAATTTTTTTTCGTAAGGAATGGTACCATCTAAATTTATTTCTCTGCTATAATATTTTCTAGACATGTTTTAGTCATAATCATTTATTTTTTATGCCAAGACATCCTATGTCGAAATAACGTCATGCCCTGGAAAACCGGAAGCTTAGTTCAAGAGAAAAAAAATGGGCCACACATAAACATGTTCAGGACAGAACACTTTCTTGCATTATAAATTCCTTAATAAATAAGAAAAAAAGTTAAAAGGGATCAATACATAAAGTGAGTCATACTATTTTATGAATTTGTACACATGGGAAATGTTTCCTTACTTAATTCAGTACACGTTGACTTTACCGTGGGTACGACCAATTGTCACAGCGACTATCAGCAAAAACAAGTAGGACATCATTAAAACTAGTCGTAACAGTGCTAGCTATATTTCTCGGCGTTGTGTAGAGACGCAAACGCAGTAGATATAGTCTACTAACAAGTTGAACAGTGATTTCTTTGCCTTCCATACAAAAGAGGGATTAAATAGCTTCGTAAGGAACTTATTTTAGGGAAGTTAATTCATTGAAGCTTACATTTTATAGTTGTATTTATAGTTACAAACTTTTTTTAATAGTTTAAAAATATATATTAAACTTTTAACTTGAATAAATATAAACTATTTTATAATAGAAATTTTATTGTTGTTGGTAAGATTGACAATTCACAAAATAAAGATAAAAACAGTGACAGTGTTAAAGCATCCTCTATATTTCATGGTATCTGATTTTCTGATTATTTCACTATGGTTGCCATTATAATTTCAGTACACGTTTATCTACTGAATGAAGTATGAGAATATCCTTTTTGTGAACATGTCTAAGATATTTTAAATAACCTATTATTAGAAAATATAGTATAATATTCTATATTTTGTGATACTTTCAAGAATGTAAGAAACACAACATAATTATAATCCATTATATGAATGCAATCAGATCAATTTTTTTTATCAGCGGTGCTTTAATGAGCATTTTCTTATCCTACTGGTTACATACTAACACACTACTTACTAACTAACTTAGATATAGAAAAGGTTTAAGAGGGAAAGTTACTATAGCAAACAGTTTTATTTTTTTGCCAAAACAAATCAAATATTGCTCTAGTCGACATATAAAGTTTATATTAAAGAACTGTTGATGACACTATGGGAATAAAATTAAACTCTATATTTATACTATAGAATTATTAAACTTATTTAGACGAAAATAATGTTTTGTTGTAAAACTGCACTTTTCTCGCGTCCCCCTTCTACCACACTTTAAACCCCAGTCTTCCACCCGTCAATTTATCACCGTGAAAGGGAGAGCTCAATAATAAATGGTTCAGTCGTGACATGATCAAACCCGGGCCTCTTAGCTCAGTAGACAGATGATTGAACTAATGTGTCGGACCACAGCACACAGGCGGTTTATATTTTTCACTTAGGTTTGTATGAGTAAGGCTTTATTTCTACTTCGCTTACAACGACGTAATGTATCGTCCCTACGAGTATCATTTATAACCCAGCGCCTATACAAAAGCCAAAATATATGATTGCCGGAGGTATGAATCCACTGATGTGTTATTTACTAAGCCCTCTTTCTCTTCTACCCTCTTTATGGAGCTAAGGGGTGTCACTGTTCTCATGAACGCGTCAGTGAAGAGAAATCTGATGAGATATATTACACCTCACACTTCAGTTGCTGTAGAACTTCTTAAGAGATAGCTCACACTTCCCAACACCAGAGCTAAGGCATTTTTAGGATATTTCAAAACAAAAAAGAAACTTTTTGATACACGTGTTGAAGTTTAGTAAGAAAAGGTGATATTAATTTATGAATCAATCAATATACTACAAGCTATAAGATTATAAAAGGAATTATATAGAGGTAGATTAAACATTAGATACGTTTGAGAAGTACATAAATATAAATATTCAGATCATGAAGAATGACAGTCAAAACATATTATAAATTCTTTATAAGAAAAATATATTGAAATTAGGATATTATTTAAGAGTATCAGGCTTATGAATAACTGGCTAGAAAATAAATATAAACATAATTTTATAATTAAATATTTTAGTCACTTGATATTTTAACAAACTTACCCTGATGATGTATGTATGCTTACTTAGTAATTTAATTGAAACAGAAATTAATAAGAATTAGTTTTTTAGAAATTTGCTAAATGAAAGTTGAAATTAGTTAATTATAGTTGAAAATAGTAAAAGAGTTGGAGATTACAAATTGATGATTCACTGTAGGAAATCCCTTTTAGTCGACTAGTCAGGCAACATTTTTTTAAAAACTGCACTTCATGAGGATAGCACCAAATTTGACATTTCCACACCCATTGTCAACGTTTAAGAAGGGGAGCCATCTGTAACCTATCTCCCCAACAAAATGGCGGTCAAATTTCCTAAAATGGCTGCCATAAAATTGAAATGACTTTAATTATTTCATAATACGAAGGTTAGATGTCTAATTATATGTGTCTAGGGATGCTGGATTTTTAAAAAAAGCTTGAAAACGTCGAAAATCCATAGGAAAAGATACCCAACATGGCAACCAAATTATCCACCATCAAATTTAATTTACGAGCATAGAGATCAGGAAGAGAGTACTTACTTGTGCGGGATGGTGTCAATGTTTTCCGGAATGTTTCTTCTGAAGATGTGTCAGATGCCGATGCTGCAGCATTCTTTAAATTCATAGGAAGTTTGAGGAGGGAAATTTCGTAAGTTTCCTGTTCTTTTACTGGATTATTTGTAGATGGCTGCCAGGAGGCTTCTGTGCCCCCAGGTTTATCTGCAGTGACAAGCCTTCTTCTATATGGCTGCACACTGGGTAGTGAAACTCTTATCAGCATAGCCAGCTGTTACAATCAGCCAACTCATTGTATAATCACGTTTTGTACGACACAAAAGAGAACAATAACCACCTCTCCCTATGTATATGGCTCTTTATGCGTACTCCAAGTATTGTAACAGAAAAAAAGATCGATGAGATGCATGAATTAGGAATTTCGGTATCTTCAGATAAAGTGAACAGGGTTACATATGCTCTCTGCCAACTTCAGGTACTGCGAGCTAACGAGGAAGGTGATTTCTGCCCAAGCAACCTGCGAAAGGGGTTGTTCACCATTGGAGCATACAACCATATAGACCACAATCCTTCTAGCCTTACATCACGGGAATCTTTCATGGAACTAGCTTGTCCATATTTCAAATGTGTATACCTGCCCAACTGGGAGAAAGAAGGGAGTTTACGTCTAATATCTGTGACGTAGATTTGAAGAGTAAGCTGGTTCCTAAGCTCCCTGGAGCATATGGCATCGTGAAAGCAAAGTTCCTACCAACCAAAACACCAGTTCAGCCAAAATGTACACAATAACTTATAGACACCCTTAGTTCATCTTTGTCTGTTAGTCTTGAATTTGTAAAAGAGATGGAGATCATGTCTTCATGCACCATACCAAGGAGAAGGACATAAATGACAAGAATTTGGATATGTCCAGGGCTGCATTTCATGCTTAACGTGTTAAAACTTCAGTGGTTCCAGGAATACAAGCACTGTTACCTCTGTTTTACGAGTCATCATCATCAATATTAATGATCCGTCATGGCATGGATGCCATTCGCAGCAATACACCATTCTTGAACCCAGGCCAGACTCCGTTGATAACTGTTGATCAACCGCTCTTCACCTTGTGTAAAATGATTCAGTGGAACTGGCCAGACGTTTATGAAGAGGACAAATTTGCTGTCCTATTTGCACCCTTCCATGAGGAGTAAGGGTTTTTGAGAGTCTTGGGGAAGCTTCATAACAGCTCTGGGATGTCTACTATTGTGGCTAAATCAGGAATGTCAACAGAGACAACGGCTGACAATGTTCTGAAAGTGACGCACGTTGCAAAAGCCAGAAAGTTTCACCAAGTCACAGCTGCCACTCTGTTAATTATTTTGAAATAAGCCTATGATTCTGAAGCTTCTGAAGTAAAAATGGATCTATGCGTGAAAAGGCATTCTGAACAGAGTCCAACATTCCAGTTTTGGCTTCTTGTTTTAAATTTAGAGACCCTTCTTCTGGGGTTTATTCGTTCTATACATGAAGGGAAATACTACCCATTCAAGGAGTGTATCAATTTGATGTTGCCGTGTTTTTTCTGCTAGACCATTTTAACAATGTGAGATGGTTGACCGTTCATGTAAAGGAATTGGAGGAGCTTCCATTACATTCAGCATCAGTTCATGTCGAGTTTAAGGCAGGAACTTTGTCGTACGGAAGTCATCCAATCTGTTTTCTGCTAATGCATTAGACAGGCACATGAGCAACACAAAAATAATGTTAAAGGTGACGGTGGTGCTGTCGGCATTCTTCAGGATCCAGCTGCATTTCGGAGGTGGACTGTGGCAGGTCCTGAAATACTGAGATTGGTAAATGAATTCACAAGACATAAGAAATCAAGGTCCGAGAACAAACCATGGCAGCATGAACAGTACTTTTCTTTTCAAGAAAAGTTCGTAGATGACGTTGATATATTGAAGACAAGTTTCATAAGCGTTGGTAATCCCTTTAAGAAAACCTCAGGTGACCTTATATCACATGGTTTTTGATGATGAACACGCGAACATGTGGAGAGATTCCGAGTGAAAAGGCATTGAGCTGTACCAATTGTTTGTTTCCGAAATACTTGTTCAAGGATCCACTGTGAACATCTATGAAGGCACATAAACTGAGAATTTTTAGGCATAAAAGAGGTAGGAGTATTGGAAAAAGCATTGTCCAGAATCTACAGAGTAACGTACACCTCTTTCAGAGATGCCTTACTGTCAGTGTGAATTGAACACGTATATGGAAATATTTTTCAAGTATGAAAACAGTCCCTATCCTCCAAGTCTGTCTTCTGATGGTCACCTTCAACCTTCAATTGGAAAGGAAGATTTACTTCATCCTCTTGAAGAAATTGTGAGTAAAAATGATCGCAAATTTTCAGGTACATGTGATGCCATTATGTGTGAGGGAGCTGCTCTCATTCACTCAATTCAGCCACGTGTGGCACCTTTGGAGAATACTGCTTTCAGAAATTCCATCAAGGCATTGTGGGATGTATCCAGAGTGTCTCTGCTAAAAGGATTAGCATGGTTTGGGACATGTACAGTCCAGAAAGATTAAATAATAGCTAGAGGTGAGGTATAACGACGCCAAGTTCTACCAAACTTACCTGTGCCTCGCAATTGGCGTGAATTTCCTGGAAATAGCTACAACAAGAAATAAATTTTTTCCCTCCTAGGAACGCATCTAGTTGAGAATGTGCGAACTTAGAAGGTTGTCACTAATATAGCAGATAAATATGTCAGTTCTGAAACTACTTCAACATCTCTTGTTGGACTTAATTGCACTTCTTTAGAGAAGGCAGATGGACGTATTATAGTGCACACAAGAGATGCAGTCATCCACGGGGCCAAGACTATTCTCATAAGAATCGTTGATACTGATGTGTTGGTCCTTGCCATATCTTTCTTCTTTGATTTGAGGACTTTGGGCCTTGAACAACTGTGGGTTTCAATTAACTTTGCTCAGAAACAAAGATACATTGCAGTTCACACCTGCGACCTGGAGCTTGGTTCAGAGAGATCTGTCGCTCTGACGGGCTTCCTCGCGTTCACAAGGTGTGACACAGTTTCGACATTTGCATTCCATGGGAAACTCAGTGCTTGGAACACATGGAAGTGCTACGATAAGGCTACTTCTGAATTTGCTGTCATTTCAACTCCATTTCCATAACTGCAAATGGATGTGCTCCATGAGCTAGAACAATTTGTAGTCTGCATGTACCATAAGAAATACTTGGGAATGACTCTGGATAAGGCAAGACATATTCTTTCGGCTTCTGAATAAAACTGTTTGACAGACTCCCTACAATATCAGAAGCACTCCAACAGCGTTCTTTGAAAGCTGTTTATCAGGGTGGCCACATTTGGGGTCAGTGCATGAACCCACATCCAACAATCCCTAGTCCAGATAATTGGTGATGGATGAAAGATGGTTCAAACTGGCTGGTGAGGTGGACGTCTCTTCCCACATTATGGCAGGGCTGCCATGATATTGTAAAGTGCAGATGCTAAACAGGATGCTCTTCAACTTCAAACTGCAGCTGTATACGCTCCCTGGTAGAATGTGTGCCTCTACATGGCCAAGTTGGTTCTATGTAGTCAGTCTCAATCAAACTATTGTCATTTATTTCACAAGTGATGGTGGCGATTTATTTTTTAATAACAATGATGTGAGGATTTTCTCCTTTGTTTTCAGCCAAGAATACACGGAAGAAGATGCTTCGGACAATACGGCCAGACATGATACGATCATAGATGATGTGGAAAACATTGTTTTTGATTGGAGACTGTAATGCTTATAAACAAATATTTTCCAATTCTTTTTCAAATATTGTACTTTATGATTGTCAGTCTGTATGTGTGTAGTAATGTGTTTTCAATAAAAAACATTAGTTCAAACATTTTTGTAGCGTTTCTTTAAAAATGCCCGCCATTTTATTTACTACACCCACTAATTAGGAGCTAACTCTTACCTTCATACAACTTAAATCGTATAAAAGATATTGAATACTTTTCGTAAAATACTTCAGCAGGAAAAGAGAAAATCTATTACATTATAATATTTACTACACAGCGGCCATTCTGGTCACCATCTTGGATATCTTGTCCAATTGACTTCTGACAACGTTTTTGAGTTGTTTTTTTTAATTCACCATCCCTAAAAACAGATAATTAGACACCTAACTTTTACATTTTGACATAATTGAATTATTTTAAATTTTATGGCAGCCATTTTATGAAATTTGACCGCCATTTTGCTGGGGGGATGGGTTTCAGGTGGCTCCCTTTCCTAAACGTTGACAATGAGTGTGGACTTGATGTATGCCAAATTTGGTGCTCTCCTCATAAAGTGCAGTTTTTTTTGTAACTAAACATTATACTATTTATCCTTATGATGTTCCTGCGCGAGCAAAACTACCAATTGACGACTAGTTTCGGGATAGTTCTACATTATTCTTAAGTTTTTAATAAAGAAACACAATGAATCATAAATTTGTAAACTCCAACTTTATTACTATTTTCTTTTATGATTAACTACATTAAACTTTCATTTTGCAGATTTCTAAAAACATGAATTCTCATTCATTTCAGTTTCAATTAAATTACCAAGTAAACTTAGTTCATCATCAGTTTAATTTAGTTAAAATATCAAGTGAATAATATATCTTCTTAATTATAAAATCCGGTTTATAATTATTACCTTATCATTGATTCATAAACCTGATACTCTTAAATAATGTCCTAATTTTAATATGTTTTGTTAAGGTTTTGACTGTAATTCTATAATAAATTAATTTTAATGATATTTATGTACACCTTAAACTAATCTAATGTTTAATATAACTCTAAAACTTTTTTTAATTTTATAACTTCATAGTACATTGATTGATTTACAAATTAAAAAGGAAACATATTCTGCTCCCTTTTGAAAACGATTAATTAAATATTGTTTTATTTAAAATTACCCATCTCGGTGGACGAATGGTCAAAGACATCACACTCTCAATATACTGGATTGCCGATGACGAGAAGATCCGAGTTCAAATACCTGCCGGATTTTATTAAGGTAGATTTTCTAAAATAGTTCCCCACTCTTCTACCACGCAAATGCAGGTAGATTCCCTTTAAAATGCTTCCTTCCTCATCCCTAATAAAATTAGTACGTTCGTGCGTAGGCCAAAAAAAATTAAAAAAACAATCATATTAGAGAATGTTAGGAGTTTTAAACTTTGATAAAAAAAATTCATAAATGGGTTTTGTGTTAGTAAATGATCAATTACCTTGATTACTGATATAAATAATTCGGGTTTCTATTTTTAATATTCCTATTCACCAAATGTATACCTTTTGCTTGATAAATGACGCAACATAACGAGGGATTTATTGGTTAGTTTAACACTATCTTTCAAATTTTAAATCATACCGAAGTAGAAAATACATTTCTATGAACAATTTAAATTAAGTATTATATGATATTCCAAAAGAACATCGATTAATGAAAGTAATGAAAAACATTACATTTTGAATGAACTGTGTGTTTTATTGATGACCTGGCGGTCTAGGAGTAAGGTCTCAGACTTCTGTGCTGGGGTACGGGATTCAATCCTCGTTCCCGGCACAGATTTATCTGATTGCCAAACCCTTCCTTGACCTCTAACAAGACGTGTATTAATCACAACTTGTGAATGTGTGGAATGCCAGGCCTCCACCGTGGTTTGGATTCCACTTTAAACTGTAGGTTCTCCATTTCATCTCACAATCACCCTACCAATATACACATTAGCGTAAGTGCGTATAACCTGAACGGGTAGTAAGACGCGGTGCTAATAATAATGCGTGTTTTGTTATTATATTTTACAAGGACACAGAGGTGCATTTATTACATCAGTAAGGTTCTGAAAACTATATCACATTTAAATTTGAGCCCGTATTAGTGGGCACGTGATCTAAGTTGTCAGCCAAGTCTGTTCTGTTTTGCTCGAGACGAGGAGGTCTGGGTCCGAATATCGGCTTGGTGTACTTTTGTCTAAATTGTTTCCCACTCTCCTTCCACGCGAATGAAGGGTGCACCTCCTCTAAAAGTCCTACCCTTCTAATTCCTTACTCATTGATGTAAACCTGTGGATAGCTCCAACATTCAGTAAGACGCGATGCATATAAGATAAAAGGAAGCCCAAAGTTCATTGTAAATTTGAAGCTTTGTGACAATTAATATCTCCACTAGCAAGATTTGATTTGTTTCCAAGTTCATTCTTGAAGGAAAGAAGAACATTTTGAGAGCTGAAGGAGGAGGCAGAGGATGGGGTGCATTTCCTATCTAAGTTCACTGACAAAAGTAATGGACCTGTCGTAAGACAGAACACACTATAATAATAGTAATATAATTTGTAACAGTTAAATATAAGTTTTTTAAAACAAACAATATGTAAAAACTAATCATTAATTTTTTAACAGTATTCCACTAAAAATTAAGAGTCACAACCAATTTTTCCCAAATTTTGTTAGCTGCGCGCTTATCCATGTCGGGACAATGCATCAATTCAAGCTATTCATTACAAAATTAAATAAATAACTGTTAAAATACAATCGATCGTTCCAAATTTTAATAATAATTTAAGTGATAAGCTAAACAAAGCTGTGACAGAAAGGATATATGATTAGTACATTCGGGCGTCGGCATTAACTAAAGTTTAAAAAAAAATTAAGATAAACACTTTTTTAACTATGTTATTCAACGAAATACAATAAGTGTAATGATCTTGATATTTTTAGATACAATTATATTTAACTAGAACTGATTACCATTAATTATATGATTGAAATATCTAGGCCTAAGTACTATGGTTGTATTTGTAAACGAAATTAGATAGAGGTTCATATTGTTTACACTGGCATCATACAAACTGCTCGATAAGCTGTAAAAAATATCTAGAAGGCTATATGATACATGTGGCCGACACGATTTGGAACAACTGGTTGACAAGTTCATGCTTAGGTGGACAAATTGACAGCAAACTGGTCGACCAATTGGGCTTCCAGCAAACTGATCGACTACACACTGGTTAACATGTGTGGAAAAAGTGGTCGACCGATAAGTGACTGTCACGCAAAAGCAATGCCGACCACATGGTTGATGCGAGTAGGACCATTTGATAAAGAGCCATTTGGTCGATAAAAAGTCGACAAATATTTGTAATGCTAGGTGGGTCAAGTATCCGACACTAATATGACCCATTGGTCANACTAGCTCATGCATAGGAGGACAAAGTGATCTACATACGAATGGTTGACCAATTTGGGTGCATAAAACTAATCGACAAGAAACTGGTCGACACGTGTGGACAAAGGGATCGACAGACAAGTAATCCACACGTAGGAGTACTTAGACCAAGTTGTTGACAAGAGTAGGACCATGTGATAGACAACCAACTGATCGACAAAATATTAACAAATA
>CABFWB010001966.1:0-13611 GCA_902151455.1 Timema bartmani
GGGGGATTGTAACTAACGGGACTGAGTGTTTAGTTTATGGAGGGGGATTGTAACTAACGTGACTGAGTGTTTAGTTTATGAAGGCGGGGTTTTAAAGTCGATAAAATAGCACAAATTTATCGATGTGGACGATGCAATTTAAATAAATATGGGATTTACATTTGAAGATACAGGGGAAAAGGAAGAAAGGAACATCACACACATTTTTTCACCCGATACCCTTAATTTTCTTTCAACATTATTTCAAGATAAAAATACAAATAAGAAAATTCTATTACCGGTACCAGTGGAACATATAAAAATATCTAACCTAAAACAGAAAATGATGGTCCACCCGTTGTAAAGTTTCTGTCAGACCTCCCAGAAGCTAAATGTAAACTTGACACCGGCAATTCCCTCCATGAACACGTAAAGCGTGTCCAAAACTGGCAGAATTAAATTGGCCTTAATAACATTTCGGAGGCTGAAGCTATGAAGCAAAGATTTAATTAGATGTGTTTCATCATGACTTGCCTTTTGGCCGCTCTGCTTTGCGCCGGGACCATTTCACCAGGGTTCTGGGTAAGGGGGACTGTGGGGGGGAACAAGAAATGGTTTTATCAGGGGGGAGGGGCATTGCTTGAACGCCCTATAAGAGGCTCTTACCAGCGCTGCATATGAGGCGCGGCATTCTATTAGGATGAGAAATTTGAGTAAAAACTTTCGAGACGGATAAAAATGAGCTATGAAGATTTCTAGTGAGGTTGTTCGTTAGCTTTTGAAATAATAATATATACTAAGAGACTTAGTTTCTAATTACTACAATCCAACCAAGAAATATTATAGTTGATTTAAATAATAACTGCCAAACTAAATAAACAAATAATTACTATGTATGTGATTAAATACATATTAAAATAAAATAACTCATAAACACAGTTTTTATAGTAAACTAAAAGTACTATGAAAAATACTTCTTTAATATAAATAAACACATATTAACAGAGGCTAGGTTAACAACTATGCTCAAAGATTTCTGAGAAATTTCCACTAAATGTATTGACCATTCACGCACTAGTTAAAATGTAGTTTCAGGTTCCAAATAAAATGCAAAATATAATAGTTATAGTAAATAAATTGGTACAAACACCAGGTAAAAATATAAAGAAAGATTATTATGGTCTTAAAAACATGTATAATTATTGTTTTGGGCCCATGCATTACGGTATATGATGGTAGTGAATCTATAGCATTGAAGTTCTAGGAGTAGAGCACTCAGATAACGAATGGATTAAATCTTGCTCAAACATTTAAACAACTTATTTAGGTCCCTTACTATTGGAAGTCGTTAACATGTGGCGTCCTCGATATATAAAATATTTTCTCACCTCACACGTGTCTGTCTGGAATGTGTGCTTGGTAGATTAGATAATTCAATGGGAATGAAGTTAATCCAGCCGACTTAAATGCGAACAAATCCACGTGAAGACTCTAGTATAACTTATAGCAGTGTGACCATATATGAAAGGGAATATGTGAGACATAGATAATTTCATACATATGATAAAATTGTGTCAATAATTATTACAAAAAGATTAGGACTTTTTTAATGTGATTATTTTGTATCTTAATCAGCAAGAATAAGATCTTAAAATGTTTATTTATAGTTTTATATGAACAAGTATATAATTGTATTTATTTAATAGGTCTAATATTAAATTTCTCGCCACAGTCCACCGAAAGCTTGATTTCTCAAAACAAATGGTGTTGACTTTAGGAACAGTTAGTTTACCATTAGTCTTGTTATTATTATTATTATTAGCACCGCGTCTTACTACCCATTCGGGTTATACGCACATTAGTCTTGTTCCGAGTAGGTAAGATTTAATCTCCACATTTAAAATATAACTAATTGGATATATTTGTACCATAAATACATACATATTAGTATCTTGTATTTAGTTAGTGGAAGAATTTGTATGAATTCCAGTAATTTAAACAGTAGTATTTTAGGAGCTTGAAATCTCAATAAGTTACAAAATGCTTCCCAAAATTGGGGTTTAAATGTGTGTATGTCAATCTGTATATATCTGGGGCCAAATCTGAAACTGTTTGATGGAACACGTTCAAAGTTGACATTTAGATGTATATGGTCTAATATCCAGTCTAAATTGTAATTTTGATTCTATCTCCAAAATTAAGGGTAGTTTACTAATGACTAATTTTTGAAAATTTGAACTATATTAAAAAATGCCGTACAATTTTGTTTATAATGGGTATCTGTGGAATGTTTTACCTAATAAATGAAGAATATTTTCGTTTTTATACCATTCAAAATGGTCTTGACTATTATATTTTTTCAAAATTTATATCTGAAGTGTGTTTCATAACAAAGCCAAAAAAAAAAGGTTTTTGAAATGTAAACTTACAAGGGGGTAGTTTACTGATAGCTCAATTTTGAAAACCTTGTCACAAGTTTTAACAGACTTTATGAGATAAGTATTTATGATTGTGATGTACCATTAGTGGTTGCATGTGTTTGTTGTAGATGAGCCCTTAAATATTCTACTCAGAAGAGTAGGTGACACTATTCTATATTAAGAGTAACGCTATCACTAATACTTTAGTATTAGTTTTAGTAATAGGTTTGTAGAATAGAGAGGAAGTACTCTTGACACAAACACTAAGTGTAAGTCTTTGCAAACCACATCAGATCCGAAACTCCCTTTTACCCTCTCAAGTTTCGGTTTAGCTTAAAGATTCCTTGGAGAAAAAGGACTTGGGCGTGTCGACTTTCTCGTGGTGTGGATAAGGGCCCTTTCCCTACCATGTCTCTCCTAGATTCCACTTCATCAGCTGTTTGAAAGTGTTTTAGGGATGTGTGAATAATTTGTAAAGGCAGGGTTGGTAAGTGGGGAAAGGAGTTGTTCTATGAAGACACAGAGCATTTTCGAGGTTCCCCCTGATTCAGCACACTTGAGGGTAATAGCTGCTCTCGGCACAATCTAATCTTGGGAAAGGGGAGGCGGACAGAAGACTTTCCCTAACACAATTTGACAGAGGGAACGTGGTAGGTCCAGATTTACTTCCACTTTAATTGTAACACTTGTCTGGGACATTGCTGAGGGCATCTTCTTTACAAATAAATACATTTAATATGTGTTTATATATGTCTGAGTGTGTGAATAATACATATAATATGTATTTAGGGCGTTATTTTAATATGCACTCTATGACCTTACTCTCCATACACGACTTACAAACTAACATCATTGTGGAAATGACATAGTAACCAATCAACTAGTCGTCAGTTCATCTCCAGCTCTATGAAATCACACAATCTCAAATCAATCACATTAATGACACATGTTTATTCATACCTAGAATAGAACACAAAACAAACTACCGACTATGTTGATGTCTATTCTTTATTACGTTTTAATCATTTTACTTACCAACAATTTATCATCTCATTTATTAAATATTACAAACATCTCCTTTAATGATGTTGTGCTTGCAAAATGAATAGAATTTTACCAGAGGTTCACGTGTAACTTTGAAATATTAGTGTTGTATAGTGCTTTTTATTTATTTTATTATTAACCTTGGATATATTTGATGTTCATGATTACAAAATATTTAGTTAAGAAGTAAAAAAAAAATATATCAAATGAATTTGTATTTGTATATTATTGGCACAAAAAATTACTGTATTTGTTAAAATGAATGTTTAGCTATCCATGGATGTTCCTGGATGTATCTATTATCAGGGGGTGAAGGGATACACAAGGTAAAGGTGGGTTGAAATAGTCTCACTTTTAATTAGAAAATACAAATAATTTAGTTCCAACTGAATAACACAAATTATATGAAAAACGAATTACTTATTTAAGTCCTATAAGTTCCCTTAGTAAATGAAGCGTAGATACAAATTTGGACTCTTTATTTAAACGATCAGATGATCACCACCTTTGAGTCTAAGGGCTATATCTTGCCAATAGTATGACAATGGTACAAATGCATATCACAAGATGGCTCTGCCTTAAAATATGAGTGACGAATGACCCTGGGCACGGGACTATTCCTCGATAGTTCAGTTTTTTCCCCAAGTTTCATTTTTAAATTTAGGAAATATTATATTAAGATGCTGCTATAACCGTAATTAGCAATTGTAATAGCTTGGATATTTAATTCATCTTGAGATCTGGACTATCCAACTTTGACGATAGTCACTAAATGTAACTTAGATCATTCTTAGCACCCGGTCTTACTACCCGTTCGGGTTATACGCTATGTATCTTAGAGATGACACCAACTACCAGAGGTAACAATTAGGGTTGGAGATTTGGAGGCCAACCAATCCACCATTCAACCTAAGCTGCTTGTTATTTCAAATACCGGGAGATTGGATGCAGTCCAGAGACAATAGTCAACTAGTTTTCAACCTGAACTGCTTGTTATTTCTAATACCGGGAGATTGGACGCAGTCCAGAGACAATAGTCAACTAGTTTTCAACCTGAACTGCTTGTTATTTCTAATACCGGGAGATTGGATGCAGTCCAGAGACAATAGGTCAACTAGTTTTCAACCTTTTTTGCGCCTTGTACCCGTTTCACCACATTTCTGAATGCAAGCACCCCTCTCCAAGATTGTCTGACTCAAAAGTTGCATTTTGAATCATCGTAGCTGTTTTTTTATACTCATGACGGTTTCCAAAATCAGTGAATAAAAACCAAGAAAATGTTAAACATAACAATAAACATAATATGTTCACAGATTAAAGTGATTTTTTCTTCCCTTTTTATTAAAACTTTTATATAAAATAAAGTGTCATGTCCTGAAGAAACGTGTGTAGAATTGTAGTTTATAGAGAATTTTTTTTTTTAACAGTTTGATTCTTTGGTCCTAGTAAAACCCTAAAATTCCACCCCTGGTTTTGCACTCCTAGATTAGACTGTACAGTTCCTGTTCCATTTTTAAGCAAAAATTATTCCTAATGTCAGCCGAATATCCGTTGATCACCGCGGAAGAATTCCTGGTTGTTAAATAAATAAACCAAATGTTTATTTAAAATGTGACAGGTTAAGTGTTCTGCTCTGACAGACGAGTCCAGTGAGTGATGCTGTAGGTTAAGTCTTCATAAAGTATGTCCAAGTCCACACCACAGACGCAGGTACCCCTCCAACTAGATATAGCTAAGCTTTTTAAGAGGGGGTCTGGCATATACGAGTAAAAATAACAAAACTGGTTGGAGGGATATTTAACTTTTATTCGAGTGGAAAAAACTGGTTCTCTTGACTGTAAAATGATCCAGAGGGGAGGTAGGTAAATGTAAGTTTAGGTTCGAACTTTCAAGTATTTTCTGAAGCATGAGGTACTCTCCACCTTATTAAATACATAGAAGTGTTAGAAAACAAATATTCAACAATAGACATCCTGTGTCAGATGTTAACAGCAAATTTCTCACATGTATTAACTTCAATAATTTAAATTAGACTAAACTATATTTTCCTTTCCTAGATCACTTTTTAGACTCAGCGTTTAAAAAAAGAAAATTAGGACCTCTTTATGTATTTAGTTCAAATTTAGCGGGAAGTCAGCTCATTCAGAGTATCTTTGGTGGGACTTTGTACAAAATGAGTTGGCAACACTGAGCGAGAATGATTTGTCCGTTATTAGGAGCAACAGCTGACCATGCGGCGCGCGCACAATCTGCGCGATATTACCGCCACCTGGTGGCAGCCGCCGCCACCATGGTAAATGACAATGACGGACGATGTGTTGTTGGAGAGCGAGATTTATCTTCTGTGCTATCGTCGCCGACCCTGTTGCTGCTTGTTTGGAACCACCTGCACAAACACACACACGCGGCTATTTTGTTTGAGTGGTTCGACCTGAGAGCTGAGGGATCATTAGTACATTTCTTGTCACCAAAAGTGTCCAGTTTTTTCAGTTCGTGTCGGGGAACAAGAGAAGTAAAGCTGTGCGTTGAGCAAGAAATGATCGTATAGGTTGTGTTAGTTCGATCACGACTGTCTTAATTCCATATGGAGTTGTTTATTATTTGGAATTTCCATCCTCTCACTAGGCAATGTCCCCTCAGATGGCAAGAAGAGGACTATTATGGTTCACCTTAAAGGTTTTCAAAAGAACCTTTAGTTGTTTATGTTTAAAAAAGATTGTATAACCATTTTTAATCTATTGGCTAGCAAATTTTTAATATGATATACACATTGTTTGTGACTATATCTAATATTTTACTTGCTACCATATTTATTGAATTTATTATTATTATTTATAAGTACAACCTAAATAAATATGTTAAAATAAGTTTTGTAGCAATTAATAGTCTAAGAAAGGTCTACAACAAGGACCCTAGGACGTTTGGCATATTTCCTTTGAAAAGCGAACCGTTTGGACCAATCTGTACTAGATGTTTGGCCCAGTAATAGTAAGTAAAATGGGAGGTATTTTGGACCAACCGAGACAGGACCTATACACTAAGGAAGAACCGAGTTCTTCCTTTCATTCATGCAGACCTAACCTAACACGATCTAATCTTACGTAGTCCTCCAACCTGGCCTAAACATCAGGCAATTCCCCTCTAGTTTCATAAACGTCATCTAATGTAACCAAACGTAGCTGTCAGACAAATGAACAGACACTGGTTATATGAACACGAGAAGTAAACAAACACAAGGTAGGTTCAACAGGTGCTTTCACAGCTGCGTCAAATGTCTGATGTGACACAACAATGTTTATTTTATTTCAAAAGTTTGTTTAGCAAGAGAGCTCAAATACCCCCCACTCCCATCAACCTTAAAAAAAGTTAAAGTTATTAAAAATTTGCTTGGAAGTCCTGACTATAAGAAGGCCACTGGCAACTCATTGTTTGTGATGGGATCTTGGATGGGGCACAATTGGACGGCCAGGCGAATACCTCTCACAGCCTTGACCATTTAGTCACACACCGGCAACTGGTTAGTGCTATCCTAGTTTTAGAAGGAAGAGGCTTTTAGAAAAAATAAAACCAGACATCATTTATTGCGTGGCTTCTTAGAAATGATCCAAACATTCACGGGAAGAACTCTAAATGTTTCTCCCCGCACTATCCAAATAAATGGTGCGATACATCTCACGGACCTTCTCTCTAACTTTCCTAGATTATAACTATAGCTCGTAAGATATGTGAAACAAAGTAATATACATTTTTATACAAAATTAATGGGGGGAAAATAGCATCATATTTCACTAGAGAGCATATATTTAGCAATATATACCGTTACAGAAACATATTATATGTTCTGTGCATTTCCAACTCTCCATTTCACAAAGCTTCGTTTAAAAAAGTATATTTGCCAATAACATGGAAAACAATTGATTATAAAAAGAACTTCATGATGTAGGCCCAAAATCAATGCCATCTGGGATATGGCTGAAATGGGAAGTTTCCGCTAATATCATATACCCTCAAAGTAGTTTTCTCTCGAAACAATGTCTAAATAAGAATTTTAATCAAATAATTATAATTGATTTTAAGAAACCTGTTTTTTCTTTTAGACCTTAAATAAACTATCCTAAATCTTAGGGTTGGATTTATAATTCCAAAAACCCATCTTATGGACCTCATGAAAGCCCTGACCCAAAGTTATAAATTGATTGATAAAATTGTTTCGGCTCTGTTACCAGTCACATAAATGTAGACAGACTCATGGCAACGATCCCTTTTTAGCGTTCAAGGGGTCATGAAACGTTTACATTCTTCAAAATTACCAGTTCAATCTTTTGGTTTTCTCTCTCAGATGAGTCACTAGAAAGTATAAATTGGCCACAACGAGAGATGTAAGAATGATAAACATTTTGTAGCTAGACTCAAGACTTACCTTACATGTGTGCCCAGTATTGTACGACACCAGATGGCTACTTTGTTTCAACTTTACCGCTATCATTCTGCAAACACTCGGGCTACTAGGAAGTCAAGATAAGCTCGCGGTGCTGACGACACATCCTGTTATCTGGTATTCAACTTTCTCATGTCATTTGAGCCAGCGTGACCATTCCAGAAACCAGACTGACCTTTGCTCAAACTCAACTCTGACTCTAATACTTCACGTCCCAATATACCGCTACGTTCCGTCTAACGGAACACTGAGACCACTACTTACCGATGTGACGTAGATGGTTACCAAGGTTGGTTCCACTATGGTAAACAGTCTGTACATAAATTAAAACTATATATTGTATGTAAAAGAACTATTAATTAAAAAGCCAAACACAAGTGTATTGTAGTTCAAGTGAACAATCTTGTGACATTAAAAACTGATTTAAAAATTGGTCCAGCCACTGAAGTGTCATTTTATCCAAGTTTTCTGCTTGAATCTCATCACTCTATGAAACAAATAATTGCCTTTTTCATCTCTAAAAGACAAGTTAATTCACCTGTAATGACAGGAATTGTCCCTTTGTAAAACAGGCTCTGGGTTTCTCGTTCTCTTTGGACTTGACCGAATGACCGTGGGATGTTTAGAGTTTTATGTTGGTCCAACAAAGCACACATTTACTTACTAATACTGGGCCAAACATCCAGTACAGATCTGTCCGAACTATTTTTGACGATTTATTTTTATTATAACTTAATTTTAAAGCTAAGGTGGGTGTTTATCATTATTTGATAACATAAATAAACTTTAAACACACTTTTATTAGCCTCTCTCATTCCGAGTTTAATCATTTTAACAAGGGCAAAGTGGGGGTGGCCTTTGTTATCTTGCTATTTTTTATGTACATTCAAATATCTTTTCTATTTGGCTGACCATGCAAAATATTGTAAAACTATATTCTATATATTTCTCACAGATATTATCTTTCAATGTTTTATACAAACAACTTTTTAAGCTTATATAAAACAGGTTTATAATAATAAAACTCAAGTTAACAGAACCTTTGCTTTGTATATGAATGGATGGTTCGGTTTTACTTAGTTTGGCTAACTATTAAAAATAAAGGTATTCTGTATTTTAATATCATTGAGTACTTACTTACTTACTTGCTTGCTCTGCTCTGCTCTGCTTTGCTCCATGGCACTAGGAACTCGGAAGTGAAGTTTAAGGCCGCATTTACAAAGGTAGGCCACCTATCTCTATCTTGAACTAGTCCTATTCGAAGCGTGAGGGTGGGATTAATTGAACTCCTTCAAAATACTTCCATGGAAATTCATTCAATTTGGTTTATGAACAATTCGTATGAACGTTGCGAAGCTTTCCGATTCAGATCAGAGGCCAGTATCTGTTGTCACACAGGAAAACTCATTCTTCCACAGCTCTGATCATGTGATCTGGATTCAGATCAGAGGGCAGTAGCTGTTGATCACACAGGAAAACTCATTCTTCCACAGCTCTGATCATGTGATCTAGATTCAGATCAGAGGGCAGTAGTTATTGTCACACAGGAAAACTCATTCTTCCACAGCTCTGATCATGTGATCTGGATTCAGATCAGAGGGCAGTAGTTATTGTCACACAGGAAAACTAATTCTTCCATAGCTCTGATCATGTGATCTGATTAAGGCATTGGTGCTCAACATTCACGAGCTATCACAGAACAAAGACTCTTTATGACAATCATAGATTACTTCTACAAGCTCAAGGACAGTCGCCTGATTGTGATCAAGTGTCTCTGAACGATGTCCAGACCAAAGTCCGACACTAAATGAACGAGGTAGCTAACTTAAATTGCAATGAACAACTCATGACTCAATTGACTGAAATTATTCTGTTAAAATAGTTTGGTAGAGGTTGTAAAAGAAATGACTCAAGGGATGAGAGATAAACCACATTATCAACAACGTAATTTCCAAAAGTACAATACATTTATCAGGACAATAATAGGGACCAATGCCGATAAAACTATCTGATTTCTCCTAATGTACCTCCAATATTGGTTACAAATACTTATTTCCTTGGCTCATGATTACTCACTAAATATATTACTAATTTTTACTTTCTCTCTATCTTATAGGTAGAGAAAGTATGGTGATCGTCAAAAAAATCGAACTCGAGATTTTGATGACGTTTCATGTCTCCCTGAATCCGAAAAAGTGGTTTTTGAATTTCCGTCTGTCTGTCTGTCTGTCTGTACCTCCAACTAGAGCCTAAACTATTTTACCGATTGAGCTAAAACTTTATATCTAGGGTTTTCATAGTGTTGCCCCGAGGAGTTTTTGGAATTGGATATCTACCCATAAAATTAAGAGTAGTTTACTGAAGGGCAAAAAGAGAAAAAGTCAATTTTCTCAAAATCGGCTGTAACGATTTTGATTAAATTTCATTTATGAACATTAATAAATATTCCAAACAAAATGGCTACCCTCTACATTTCGGCAAAATGGCTTTAAGGTCTCCGGTCTGATGCGTTAATTAACATTTTTTATAATAGCTCCGAAACTATCTGAGATATGAAATTACTTAGCATTACAAATATGTATATATATTTATAATACAAATATTTTATTCGAAACATATTTTTATAAAATCTATAGTTTTCAATCTATGCGCAATTATATATATTTTTTAACTTTTTGGACATAAAAGTTAAAGTATTGCGACCGTAAAAAAAAACTAACCTGAAATGTTGATGGATGTCGACGTCTCATGACCCCCCGAACCCTAAAAAATAGTCTTTGCAATGCCGTCTGTCTGTGTGTCTATAAAAACTTAAAATTAAGGGTAGTTTACTGAAGGGCGAAAAGAGAAAAATTTGGTTTTCTCAAAATCTGCTCAAACGATTTTGATTAAAATTCGTATCTAGGCGTTGATTAAGATTATAAATAAACTGGCTATTTTCATTTTCCTATGAAAATGATTTTTAGGGTACTTTACAGAAGCGTTAATTTCCGTATCTCCACAACTATTTGAGAAACTAAACAACTTTTCATTGCAAAATTGTAGGACTATTAGAAATAAAAAACTTTTATTTGACATATATTTTAATAAAAGCAACAGTTTCTGAGATATTTGCAAATATATTAATACAATTTTGTGAGCTTTAGTTGTAAACATATACTACTTAAGTCTTAACGCAATAATTCTCCAATGCCATTGAGTAATTAAATATAAGTAAGTATCTAAAAAAAGTATGTTATTTTTCCTTAAAACTCTTAGGAGAAATGTTTGCACAGCAATGATCTATCTCCATTTTAGACTCAATAGTCAATATTTACATTTTTTATTGGTCAAAATGTATAGATGAATAATTAAATATCAATGCGATGACTTGAAGATGTTCAACACCTTGACGATACTTGAGTTTATAGAAAGAGAGAGAAAGTCTGTGCTGTGCGCCGTACCATTTATTTTTCTTATCACGATATTGTATTAGTTTTGATAGTAAATCAAAAATAAAATTTAATTATAAATGTGCATATCTAAAATAAATCTAATTGATCTATAAGTTATCTTAAGTTACTAGCTAAGACATATTTTAGAGTAATTGTATTGTTACAATATGTTACGTTGAGATAAAACTTAATATGTCATGTATTGTATTTCCTCTTTCTGATTTGGATTTAATGAATAAAAGATTTTCCACTATGGTGATAAACTACACTTACTAAAATCCCGTAATTTATCGTACATCCAATCTCCGCAAAATCTATCTGTTCTATCTAGATATTGGAAATAAGGAAGAATAAGTAGGTTTTTTTGCTCGAAGATTAATCCAAAAGTATATTTCAAACATGATAAAGCGTTTTCTTTACCATCGCAAATTGACTCTTGAAACTGAAAGTTGTGAGATGGAAGTCGTGGAGGTGAACGAAAATACTTATTAAACGTACCATTAATATTATTTTTTTAAGAATCAATAATACTTTTAAAAGTCTGCTTAATCTCAATTGATACATTAAATCTACGAATCATTTTAACTATTTTCTAAAGCTAAAAAAAATAAGCTAACTATTCAAAATGTTTTTGTTCCTCTCTATATTTAAATCTTTACGAGACCCATTTTAAAAAATGCAGTAAAATTCTTCTTTAATAAATCAATATCCAAACAAATATAATAATGAAACTTCGTGGCAGTGATTTTCAATCGAATAGTCTTTCCAAATATAACCTGATCCATGAACCTATACATGTTTGTGTCATATTTACTTATCTTTTAAAATATTTATTTGGATAGTAAGAATTAATAAAGAGCTTAGTAAATAAATAAGTTTCAAAATATGTATTATATTTGCGATATTTTTGGGATTGAGTTTAATAATTTGGATTTATTAGGGTAACTTTTGAGATGCAATACATAAAGCTCTTCATTTCCCTCAAGGTTGTGTGAATAGTTGCACTGAAGTGGCAGCCATGTTGTGATAAACTTAAATATCGACTCACCTGGTGGCTCTTTGAAGGCTTGACACAAAATGATCAAATGTTATAACTAGCATTTAATTTTCCAGGCAAATACCCCTCCAAATAGCTTTTAGAAACATTACATTTTCAAAAATATGGCGAAGAAAATCCAAATAGATTCTAAATAAGTAAGACTTGTAAAAAAATATTCGAGTGGGAACTACTTTGATACATTAGAACTTAAAATAGATTGATGAAGGAGTATAATTTTCAAGAAATTTTCAAACGAGGCCCATTCCAATTATATTTTAGGGGATTCTAATTTTGAAAACCATTTAGTGGTTTAGGTCTCTGGAACCCCCTTTGTTGAAGCCCAGCAAAGAGTCTGAGTCTTCTATTTCTGACTGCACCCACCAATAGAATATGTTCCCACTGCCTTGCCCCTGTATGAGTGGGGTCTATCCTTTCTGACTTCACCCACCAATCGAATATGTTCCCACTGCCTTGCCCCTGTATGAGTGGGGTCTATATTCACTTCATGGTTCAGCAGAACATTGGACACATTGGAACCGATGTGTTCACTGTCGTCCCAATGTTCAATTCAATGGCTGGAACTAACTAGCCTATTGTGTTTATAGGTATACCATGGTTAGCAAGTTCAAACAAAGTCTATTGTGTTTATAGGTATACCATGGTTAGCAAGTTCAAACAAAGTATATTGTGTTTATAGATACACTATGGTTAGCAAGTTCAAACAAAGTCTATTGTGTTTATAGGTATACCATGGTTAGCAAGTTCAAACAAAGTATATTGTGTTTATAGATACACTATAGTAAGCAAGTTCAAACAATGTTTTTGAACCAGATAAAATATTTTATTTTTTGAGATCCTAAATAGTCTTATTTTTCCTAGCATCGCGTCTTACTACCTATTCGGGTTATACTCATACGTACTAACTAGGTTTATGAGTTAGAGATGAGGACTGCATAATTTAGAGGAAGTGAACCAGCATTTGCGTGGAGGGAGAGTGGAAAATTGTTTAGGAAAATCCCCACTCAATACACCCAATCAGGATTCGAACTACAATCTCCCTGTCACCGACAGGCTAGACTAACACAATAATGACGCCTTAGACCATAAGGCCATCGAATCAGATCCTTTGTGAATCAAATTCTTTTATTTAATAGGTGTCAAGACAAAATGTGTTGACATTTGACTCTACCTCCCCCTCCATTAGTTCTAAAAACACACAATGTGTTAACATTTGACTCTACCTCCCCCCCATTAGTT
>CABFWB010001966.1:15416-32687 GCA_902151455.1 Timema bartmani
CGACAGAACCTGTTTGTACCCTAGTCGACAGAACCTGTTTGTACCTTAGTCGACAGAACCTGTTTGTACCTTAGTCGACAGAACCTGTTTGTACCCTAGTCGACAGACCCTGTTTGTACCCGACAGACCCTGTTTGTACCCTAGTCGACAGAACCTGTTTGTACCTTAGTCGACAGACCCTGTTGGTACCCGACAGACCCTGTTTGTACCCTAGTCGACAGACCCTGTTTGTACCCTAGTCGACAGAACCTGTTTGTACCTTAGTCGACAGAACCTGTTTGTACCCTAGTCGACAGACCCTGTTGGTACCCGACAGACCCTGTTTGTACCTTAGTCGACAGAACCTGTTGGTACCTTAGTCGACAGAACCTGTTTGTACCCTAGTCGACAGACCCTGTTTGTACCCTAGTCGACAGAACCTGTTTGTACCCTAGTCGACAGAACCTGTTGGTACCCGACAGACCCTGTTTGTACCCTAGTCGACAGACCCTGTTGGTACCCTAGTCGACAGAACCTGTTTGTACCCTAGTCGACAGAACCTGTTTGTACCCGACAGACCCTGTTGATACCCTACCTCAGAAGACCAGGAATGTATAGTCGACAAACCCTGGTAGTACATTCTGAGAAAGAAACTAAAAAAAAGCACAAATTATTTATTCCCGAATGAAAATGTTAAGGCATTGAGAATCAATGATGCCAGTAAACATTTAGGAAGAAAACTAACTAATAACTATTTGCATCCGGTCCGTCCAGATTATCATTTACATATTATGTTTGTGTTAACTGCAGGTATAGTTAATAATTTAGTACAGAATCAATTTCAAAAAGAAAAGATTATCAAAATATTATTAATCTTCATGATTTCTTGCTAGAGACTCTAATAAATATTAAATAAAAATAAAATATAAACAAATTTTGGCTTGGATAAGAAAATAAAAAATATAAAATACAAGTAAATAATTTGATTATAAGTTTTTGTTGATATTTTTCCCGATATATTAAGAAATGTGCTCTCATATCACTACGTGTATTTTGTTTATAAGAATATAACAGTGGCCTCAGGGGTACACGATCGTCAACATGTTGGGGGCCCTAGCAGTGGCTTCAAGGGTACACGGTCTTCAACATGTTGGGGGCCAATGCTCTAGAAGACTACGTGATACCTGGGGCTGTGTGGGGGTAAGTTGACCACAGTTCACTTCTACAACAATATTTCAAAATGTGATCAGGAATATGTTGTGTTTATGTACGAGTTCATCATAGTGGGTGTAACTCTTGTTTTGACCATGTCCCACTTCTCCTGCAGACTGTCTGCATTTAGATACAGTGATGGAGTAGGAACGAGAGCTGGACAATATTGAACAAACAATCCTTAGTACACCTACCCGGGACTCAAACACACAACTTTAGGAGTAACATACCTTTGCTTAGTGTTCATATTATTTGTTAAACAAAGACGGAGCCTACTTGTACTACTTCAAAACAAACTATCAAAACGTTTATATTTATAGCACTTGTAGATCATCTTTTTTACCAAAACGTAACAGTCCGGGCCTAAATTAATCATTCATAAAGCGTTATATTATAATAGTCTTTAATCATATTTATCTTTGTTTGGAGTTGTATATCTTTGGCCAATTATAATAAACATGTCGGGAAATATGTGACAAAAGTTTACTATTTATTTGTGATTGTAAAATAATTTTAAATACTTGCATTCATTAATTCTTAAAATGGCAAAAAACAAGAAATGTATTCACTTATTCTTCCACAAAACCAAAAACACTTTTAAAAATTGTTGCCAAATTAAATTATATATTACTAACTTTGTAGAGATATCAATAACTTTCTCAAGAAACTATGAAGAAACCTATTTGTTTACTCTTTTTGAGTATGCCTTCCTTTTTTAAGCTATTTTGTAAGTATTGTAGTATTATGAAACCTGGACAGATCAGATGTAATATCACTTGCTATATATTTCCCCTCAACCTTGACCGTTGAGTTGTGCAATAAAGTCCCATGTATCAGTGGTATGAGAAGCGGAGGTACAGCCCAACACTGGGAAATACCGCAACAACTTTAAACTATCATCAAACTAGTCATAATATTATTAGCTGTAGTTTGAATCACATTTTAATGGCAGGTTTCGGTGACTATGTTTGAGTCTGTTGATTTTCATAAATGATGTATAGTTCGGATTGTTCATACACTATCCCTTTCGTTTCTGATATAATGTTTATAAACCATTTACTCAGATACACAAAATAACTTTTTTATTTCCTACCAGTTGTTTATAATATGTCTATACATAAGTAGCAAGTGAAAGCTTACTTTCCAAACGAAAATAAATCAAAAGTGGATTCCTCAATTTATTAAACTCTACCCAATTCAAAGCGCAACATCAAATTAATAATCGGTCATGTAGCTGTAATGGTCTTCAGAACTGAACGTTTGTTGGTATTGTAAACATTACTAATTAGTCGTGTTCTCATTTTAATTTACTAGCAATTAAAACATATATACTTGGCTGGTGTATGAAGTATAATGAAGTATCATATAGAGCTTAGACTGAAACATAACGTCACTGGTATTTCTATTCGTTTATTAAGGAATCTTATATCTGTCATCCCAAGGCCACATGAAACCTGTCAGTCCACCCCTAACTAAAATCAGTTCCCAGGGGATTCCCTTTCGTATATAGGTGTTATAAATGTAACAAGTGAAATCAAATAACATCACTTGTAAAGCAAAAGAAGCTTCTTTTAAATACTTTTCAACAACAAGGAAACGTGTGCTGAATGGATTATAATAATAATAATATTAATGAGTATAAGAAAAAGTTTACTTTTTTTTACGATTGTAAATGTAATGTCAAATACTTCCTATAAAATAATAATAATATAAATATAAACAACATTTATCTAAAAAAAAGTAAAAAAAGGCTGAGAAAGAAACCAGTGTATTATTTTTAATAAATTATTATAAACATAGTTTATGTATTTAGTTAATTGAATCTCATATTATATCATAAAGATTGGCCTTCACTGTAATCCTTAACTAGGTTTCTCATTCGTTCTTGGGATGTGTTTTTCCAGTATAAGTAAGTTTGTAAGTCGTTTAATGAGTGCATTTAAGGAAACATTATTTAAATGTGTGTTACAAAATGCGATCAGGCCCCGTCGCTTGGCATAATACTCCCCCTCGTTAATTGGGCAGGCAGGAAAGTGACAAGTGACTGTTGTAATAGTGGTAGTTGAGAGTCCCAGCAATATGCGACTAGATTTATCCGCGACGAGTGTTTTAAATGGCTGTTCGTTAGAAAGTAGCAAAGTGTTTAACTCGCTAACGAGGCCATTCTTTCATGTCCTCGCCATCAATTCTTGGTCTTTTCTTGGCACAACCGACCCGGGAGGGCAGGATTCTTGCCGAGGTCCAGGAAAACATTTCCGGACACAAGGTCTTTCTTTTGTTCGGTTTCTTTCTCCATCTCGCTTTGAACAAAATTAAAGACGTGTCATAAACATGTCAGAAAATATGATGGGGGTCTCTAAATTGCCGAGGGCATCAGTCTGTTTTTTTAATTTCCTTATCTTGAAATAAACGTATATGAAACTATAAATAATTTCTTCTCATATTATTTACAGATACTTGATGAAACATTTGAAGTATTTATTAGAACGTAACTAACTTGGATTGTAGTTTAGTTGACAGTCATTGCATCTACATCCCAGGATTTAGCCTAGGTCCTTTGGCTTTGTACAGTCATTGCATCTACATCCCAGGATTTAGCCTAGGTCCCTTGGCTTTGTACAGTCCTGACGGTAAAAAAGTAACAACTTTCCAAGTCTTCAATACCATTCTAAGTATGTTATTATTGGTGAATGGACGAATACGTTGAAGCTGCTTGACAATGTTTGCCACCTGTGTACCTGTGCATATTAGTGGATAGAGGGTGACATGATAGGGTTCGAATCTCAGGGGGGTATACTGATATGCTTTTATTAAGAGGCGAACCACTCCAACTCCATGCCAATGCGGGAACATTTCCTCTAAATTATAACTTCTGTATCAATATATCATTATTTTAAATATGTATCAAGCCAGGTTGGGTAGTAAGACGTGATGCAACCACCAAATTTGCTCCTGACCGCTTCCTTGGCTTAGTGGTAGTGTTCGACCATAAGTGTAGAAGCTACTAGTTCGATTCTTGGTAGTCTTGACGATAGCTACTACTTGTACATGTTGGTAACACAATATAATACTTACTATCTAGGTGTTAGGAGTAGGTGGGTAATACCGGGTGTTAGGGGTAGGTGGGTAATGCCAGGCGTAGACTACCATCCTAGGCTAGTCTAAATTCTGATTCTGGTAAGATGGACACTTTAAAAATATCTAACATAGATGTTTGTGTTCAACATCAATAACATTTAAATACTATAGACAGTGATATTATCTATCAATAGGGACAGCTGTAGTTGATCTTCCGTGTGATTATATGAAAGTAGTTCTAGTAAGGTTTGTAAGTGGCAAAAACAGTTCTTCCTAAATACTTTTAAACATTTGAACCCTCTAAACAGTGTAGAGTACTCTAGTTCTTAATATTTGAAAATATCACCAAATAATTCAAACATATTAGGTGAGCGATCTGAGCTAATGTAATTCACAAACCACAACATTCTACAATCTGTTAGTTTGTAGTTATCAGACTATTGAACAACACAACAGTTTTGTAGCTCGTTGGGAGAGAAACTCCCACACACTTCGTTTACCCTGAACGGTAGCAATCTTACCTTGACGGGTTACACCATGATCATATAAAAGCTATATCATAGTGTAATCAAGTGAGGTAAGATTGCTACCGTTCAGGGTAAATGAAGGATATACAAACTCGTGTACAACTCTGAACACTCTTAGAACCTTTCTATAACTACTTTCCTATCTTTTAAAAATATTTCTGCTCACCCTGGACACTTTTAACGATATGTAACATTTATAAATTAATTAGCTGCCATTTATGAAAATGAATATTAATGGTATTTTTAATTGATTTTAAATATTGTTTTCTAATTATTATTTTATTTGACTTACTCCTCGCAGTAAAATAACTTAGTATTTAGCTTTACTACATTTATATTTTATTGATAGAATCTAAATAGATAATAAATATTTGTTAGTTGGTATATTTCCTTATAGTTTGTTTGTGCCACGTGATATAATAATATGTTTAACAGCATCGGGGTGTACGCAGACTTATGTTGTACTAAAATATAAATTTGAACACGAATTCCATACTTAAAAACGTACACGGCTGCTTTTGAACATGTTCTACTAAATCCCCCCCCCTCTTAAACCCCCCGCCCCCCAGAAGATGAATGAGGCCAAACATCCGCCTCGCTAATTTAATACAAGGGCTCAGATATTTCTCTTCTATCTTCTGGCAAACACTCTTAAAAACACACAAACATCGCCAGGCACGAACTCGCGACTCTTATAAATGAAGGTAATTTCTCAGTTCGTCTCGCCTTCCAGAAGCTTCTCTTTATAGTTCATGAATTTGCCGGCAGGTTAATCTCATGCTACTCCATCTTCTACTTGTCGCCCTCTCACGGTGATTAGAAAAATAGCGGGCTGAGCCAAACTAAGATTACAGCCATCTTTCTCTTGTATTGGGGAGGAAGAATCCTCCACTAAACTTGAGAGACGAGTACTTTCTACCCTCCGGGAGACAAATTAATTTCACTCCTTCCATATTATTAAATCAACTGTAGCCAAGGACAAGAGGAATACGCATCTTACTCAAATTATTTATTGATTTCATTAAAATAAAAAATGTCCTCCGACCTTTTAAATATGATTATATGAGTTTTTTCTACGAAAGGGAATGAATTAATTTAATTAAAATGATCAAATGAAAAATCAGATTTGATTTTATGAAATGTGTGTTTTTTAATCAAATATATTTTTGTTTTAGCAGCTTCTCTGGTTAACTAGAAGATTCATTGTACTGGTTTACTGATGCTCTGGTATTCTGCCTTCCAATCTCGGCTAGGTATAATTAGAGTGTTTCTACTTTAGTTATTTTTCAACATTCTCTTCAGTAAAAAGTGGGTATAGTTCCTCTATATTTCATCTTCCTATTTACTCTATTAGTGTAAATACTTGGATAACTCAACTGGAGAAAATAATAAACGGTGGAAACATAGCCTCGCCATTAAAGCAGTATTATTATAATTAATATTCCCAACAAATATTGTAATATTCATGGTGAATAAACATCAATTATAACACTGTGAACACTGTGCAGCATAGGGCCGTTTTAAAACTTACGTTGAGCCTACCACACATTTTGCCAACATCCATAGGTAAAAGTGAGTCCTTTCACACAAGGTGAACGCGCTTTAAGGTCTTAACACACCAGCGTGGTGGCGATCAGATGCAATCTATGTTATCTTATGGACGTGCATAGACCAGCAGTGGATGGGCGGGCAACATCGCGGCCAGTGCAGCGTTCTACCTCGCGGTGGCGATCAGCTGCAATCTATGTTATCTTATGGACGTGCATAGACCAGGCAGTGGATGGGCGGGCAACATCGCGGCCAGTGCAGCGTTCTACCTCGCGGTGGCGATCAAATGCTGCATGTTGAGTTATGTTATCTAGCTGTGTCTATTTTTTAGAATTCACAACCAGTATTTTGATTAAAAATCTTATTGATGATACATGAAGTTACTATTTTGATTTGTCACGCCCTGACTACAAATTTGGCTAAAACATTTGGGATCAAATGGGCAGATCTATAAAGATACTTACAATTTTTTTAGATTATATTTTTTACATTTTTTAGTAATTTCACACAACCACAATAGTTAATAATTTCCTATTATCCCTAATGCATGATATTTAAACTGTAATTATGCTTAAAATTAAGAACTTTCTTCTAAAAAAACCCGGTATATTGCATAACTCAGCTTAATACACAAGCTGCAAACGCAGATATATGTATTTATTTAGGACTTTCCTTTAGTCCACGGGTATTGTACATATTCACACATATACATTGCATTTTTCATTTCATTCATTTGAGTTTTTAACGTGCACTTTGATAAACTGACTGATTATATCAGTCCACGACTTATAAACTAACTTAAATCTGTAACAGACACAACATCCAGTCCCTGCCCGGTGATCCATCACTGTTAAAGGGTAAACCCACACTCCACCAATCATACATTTCTTGGCAATTTATAGTGAATAAATTTATATGGTAAGAAGTGGTTTTAGGTATTTTCATATTATATGTAAATTTTTGAAAAGCTAACTATCTAGAACTGAAATGGGAAACAATAACTCACTACTCTATTCAAGTGTGATCCCCAAACATGCAACAGGCTGACTACTGGATAGTTTATAGCCAGATGTTTGTTGCGCTACACTATATATATATATGTATCTTGATCCCAGAACATGCTTGTTTTAGTACAGGGAGGATTGTTCTATAATGCACGTCCCACTGGTACCTCTTAGATCGATCCACCTTCACATTCTAAACGAATACTCCCGGGTTTGAAGCTGTTCGCTTCTGTTTCAGAGCCTACACCTCAATGATTAGAAGAGGGAGGAGTTTACAGCCCGTCAATCGGTTGCTCAGACATGCCCCGCTTGGAATGTCAATCAGGGCTTGTGGTCTTCCTCCCTCCCCGACCCTCTTCAGGGACTCCCCCGAGCCATGCCACAACACGTACCGATGTTCTGTAGCCACCAGGCTCTTGTCTCTTGGCTGGATAGGTCCTGGGTTCTATGCTAGTACTTGATTGAACATCATGTCAGAACATTAGACAATGTGTATTGTCTTCAAGGTCGGTAATTGCAGCCTCCGTTGTCATACAGCTTTCAATATACTTACCTTGTCATGTTTAGCTAACTTCTGCCCTTATTAAATATAATAATTAAACAATGTGATTATCACTTTATAAAACCTTGCATGTAGACATTTAAACGCTCTTAAAACTATGAATCCAAAAAAATAAATTATTAATAAGTACTCACACATTGTTAGCTAGTTATTATTTTAATTAAAATTGTATGATTTTTTATGTCTATGTCTGGTTTTTCTTTTGGATACAGACCGTATGAAGCAGATAGTTGGATACAGACCGTATGAAGCAGATAATTAGGTACAGACCATATGAAGAAGATAGTTGGATACAGACCGTATGAAGCAGATAGTTGGATACAGACCGTATGAAGCAGATAGTTAGGTACAGACCGTATGAAGAAGATAGTTGGATACAGACCGTATGAAGCAGATAGTTGGATACAGACCGTATGTAGCAGATAGTTGGGTACAGACCGTATGTAGCAGATAGTTGGGTACAGACCGTATGTAGCAGATAGTTGGATACAGACCGTATGAAGCAGATATTTGGGTACAGACCTTATGAAGCAGATAGTTGGGTACAGACCGTATGAAGCATATAGTTGGGTACAGACCGTATGAAGCAGATAGTTAGGTACAGACCGTATGTAGCAGATAGTTGGATACAGATCGTATGAAGCAGATAGTTGGGTACAGACCGTATGAAGTAGATAGTTAGGTACAGACCGTATGAAGCAGATAGTTGGGTACAGACCGTATGAAGCAGATAGTTAGGTACAGACCGTATGAAGCAGATAGTTGGGTACAGACCGTATGAAGCAGATAGTTGGATACAGACCGTATGAAGCAGATAGTTGGGTACAGACCGTATGAAGCAGATAGTTGGATACAGACCGTATGAAGCAGATAGTTGGGTACAGACCGTATGAAGCAGATAGTTGGATACAGACCGTATGAAGCAGATAGTTGGGTACAGACCGTATGAAGCAGATAGTTGGATACAGACCGTATGAAGCAGATAGTTGGGTACAGACCGTATGAAGCAGATAGTTGGATACAGACCGTATGAAGCAGATAGTTGGGTACAGACCGTATGAAGCAGATAGTTGGATACAGACCGTATGAAGCAGATAGTTGGGTACAGACCGTATGAAGCAGATAGTTGGATACAGACCGTATGAAGCAGATAGTTGGGTACAGACCGTATGAAGCAGATAGTTGGATACAGACCGTATGAAGCAGATAGTTGGGTACAGACCGTATGAAGCAGATAGTTGGATACAGACCGTATGAAGCAGATAGTTGGGTACAGACCGTATGAAGCAGATAGTTGGATACAGACCGTATGAAGCAGATAGTTGGGTACAGACCGTATGAAGCAGATAGTTGGATACAGACCGTATGAAGCAGATAGTTGGGTACAGACCGTATGAAGCAGATAGTTGGGTACAGACCGTATGTAGCAGATAGTTGGGTACAGACCGTATGAAGCAGATAGTTGGATACAGACCGTATGAAGCAGATAGTTGGGTACAGACCGTATGTAGCAGATAGTTGGGTACGGACCGTATGAAGCAGATAGTTGGGTACAGACCGTATGAAGCAGATAGTTGGGTACAGACCGTATGTAGCAGATAGTTGGATACGGATGCAAATAATTGTGTTATATTATTTTTGATAATATTTGTGTTTATTGAACTCTTTGTTTCTTGGAGAAGTTGTCAAAAGCTTACATACTTATTGGTCAAATGTGTAGTAAAATGTTCATGAAATCTCAAACATTATAAAAACTATCATGTTCATTTACACTGTGATGTTATTTTTGTAAAAAAAAAAATTACTTATAATATAAATTTAGTAGTCAGTTGACTCAATTCTTCAAATACAAAATAGCGTTGAAAATTTTACTGTTTATTTGTTTTAAATTTCATTCACAGCTCTTAAAGTTTCGAATATTCATTATTTATTCATTTACAATTAAAATATATATTATGTATATAATCTACTTACCTTTATTTCACTATATAAAATCATTATTCTTTATTTTGATTCAAAAACTGCCAACCCGCCATGTTTATTATTTTTGTTGGTAGGTGATTTTAACGCTATCTGCTTTAGAGAGTGGTTTATTTCTGAACTGTTATGATATTAATTTATTTTATGTTCTTGGACGCTTATAACAACTGGCTTTCACTGGAAGAAATAATTGCCCCTAGCGGAAGAGATTATTATTCTCGTTTGGTTTTTTGGTGCCAGATTTAAATTAATTTTAAAGATGACTTATGTTCATTTCTACAAATTATAATGTCTAGTTATCTTTATAGTAATACTTTCAATATTTAAATAGTTAAGATTGTTTTATTTATTCTTTGTTATAAATCTCGGTGACTATATTTTCTCCTAGGCCAGAATTGTTTATTTAAAAACAAAAAGAACATGTTTGTGTTTTGTATGAGTTTTTGTTTGTTGACTCTAAAATTGTTTTGGGAAGCGTAAGGAAGGACCCGATCTGGGGATCCTTTAATGATATTTTGTCATGGTTAATTGTAATTTTCATTAGCCAAAACTTAACCAAAAGTAAGGATTAACCTTTGAGGAAGGTTAAGTGCAAGTTTACAAGGAAGATTTTGTTGAAATTTAAGGCCTGGAATTTAATTGTTGTCGGAGCCTTGGGTCAACATTTGCAAGATCGGACATTTTTGGGTGAGATCAAATTCATCTATAATCATCCTGTTCAGTGTTTAAATAATTGACTATAATACCTAAAATTATTAAAGAAGGATAAATAACTTCAGTTTTCAAACCATAAATATTACAGTTTGTCAACCTTAGAACAATATTTTGTTTTTTTAAAGAATCATAACATTATTGTTAAATATTATAAGGGATAGTAATTTTTTTTGTTAAAATCCTGCTATCTTATTTAAAGAAATATTCCTGTGTCAATAATTATATATATATATATATATATATTATCCTCACAATTCAAGTGATAGTTTAACATTTTCAAGTATAGCTCAACAATACTTCTATTAATTTTATAACATGGGAGGCATGCCTTACTAGGTAGGGTTTATTTAAGGATATCATTTACAATAATAATTACAATCACTCTTTAAATTTAATTGTGTCTTTGTTTATTTATTACATCAATGTACATTGTATTTTTCTTTTGAACTTGTATCCCATATTTAAATATTCCCAGTAGATTGAATGTCCAGGGCAAGAATAATAATCTGCTTCAGGAAGTCTTCGGTTGTAAGTGTCCAACTTGAGTTAAAACTTTAGATAAAGTCCAGGGGTCTTGAGATAAAGGGTTTTCTTATTACCGCTGAACAGTTTATGGGAATACATTTATATAATAATAAAATCTACCTACCTTGCAAAATAAAAGTGGTTGGTAGTTGGCGCCCAACAACATATTATATATATATATAATAAAATAAATAAAATTAATAAATAATAATTAAAAATATATAAATAAATATACATTTTTTTCACCACAACACTTACACTTGTCTGAACTTAATATTACTAGCAGACTTATTCAAATTATTATTGATACTTAAAATGATGTAATTTTACTGATTTGAAGAACTTTAGTAATTTTTACAGTAAAAAGTTAGACACTCAAAGAAAATTTGGTGTTAAATTTGTTATTAAATGTTATTAAATCAGACATTAACTTTCAAGAATGGTATTAAGTGACAGATTTCCAAATGTAATTATAATAATCAACACCTACTTAGGAAAGTCCCATATGGTATCCTAACAATGTATTTTATAGCTATAGTTCAGATATGATTTGTTTAACCAATATCTACCCTGTAGCAATATTACCGTACTTTATTTTACTATGGTATATCTTATAAGTTAGGGTCATGGTATAATCATTTCAGGGTAAACGGGATATACACAACAGAAGGCCATAATAAACTATTTGGATAAGTAGGCCTACTAATTAAGTTAATTGATATATTGTTAAAAATATCTATATGACAAATTACTGTCAAATTTAAAAGAAATAAAGTGACATCACTAAAAATAATCTAGTTCATACATTTTTAATTATTATTATTAGCACCGCGTCTTACTACCCGTTCGGGTTATACGCACTTACGCTAATGTGTAATGGTAGGGTGATTGTGAGATGAAATGGAGGACCTACAGTTTAACGTGGGATCCGAACCACGGTGGAGGACTGGCATTCCACACATTTACATTTTTAATTGTTTTTGCTATGGGTCATTTGTTAGGATTATCTTATTAAATATTTCAACATACATTTTAAAATATATATTTTGATTAAATTTAGAAACAAGTTTAGTTCATAATGCAATCATACATCTGGAATGCACGAGCCTAATTATTAACTAACCGAGCTATATAATATTACTAGAAAATGTTGTGCAAAGATTACTGCTTCCCTTATCTATGACCTATGGTACGAAATGTAACCTCAAATAGGAAATAGAGAAAACTTATAAAAACAGGGTATTTCCTGCCAGAAAAATAGCATGCAAGACATGGAGAGGTTTAAAACCCATGTCGGTGGCTGCATGGTCTAGCGCGCAACTCTTGCGGGAGACTAAACTGTCTTTGAAGGGGAGATCTTGGTTTGAATCTCGTTCAGTTGTACTGAAGGGGGTTTTTCCAAAATGTTTTTCCACTTTCTCTTCACGAACATTCGGCTATACTTCCTATATATATTCTTCACTATCCTAGAATCATTAGCTTAATTAGTATACAAGTGTGTAATCTGAATGGGTATTATGACACCGCGATAAAAAAGAGATTGTATTTACAAAGTGTAAATAATACTTGAAATAACAGTGAGCATGTTACACCTTAACAGTAGCAAGAATAACTCCAGCCAGTGGTTAGTAGAGAGTATGACATCAATTGGGGAGCCTTTCCCATCTTACTTAACATTACAGTACCTAAACTAACTAATGGTGCGCCCCCAAGAAAAACAAATCGCCTGAGTCTGACTTCAAATAAACAAGTAATAGCACATATCCAAAATCCTAGTAGAACTAGTATGACAGTAGAACATTGTCTGGTCGGAAAACAATTGCACCGAAAACCCACAATTAGGGGCATTATATCATCGCCATGCATCTGAAAATATGTAGTCAGTTATCAACCTTTCATACAAACACAATTAATTAAAAGGAGTTTTAAAAAGTAACAGTAATCAACAAAATTGTTTTAAAGATTATATGAGTCGAAAGAGAATGTATATATTTAGCCACTAGTAAAGTTATCTGGTTGTCCTGTTTGAAGGAGCTCTGCCCTCAAGAGATGACAGCGATGAATGGGTTCCCTTTCTAGACCAAGACATAATAACATAAACAAAACTTCCTGAAGCCCATAATCACGTGATGGGAGACAGATGATTTAGGAGGGACCTGAAGGATAGGATGTGATGGATCTGGAATCCACCAGTTCTACCTGGAACATTCTGGATGCTGGGCAGTAAATGGCGATGCCTGGCATTGGACATCAAGTTATTTCGTGTGCCGCACAATGGCCGCCCTAATTTGTGCGATGCCCAGGGCATGTGGTGTCAGATAAACAGCGCATGCTCAGCGACAACACAAGTCACGTAGACTTGATGGCCTAATATCCTGCGTCTTCTTACGTCAATAGCCCGTATGTGATTCCTGTCCATCTGGAGCTAGGCATGGACTCAGCCTCTCAGCTGGTTAGGGATACTTGCACCATCTGGTAGAAATCCTATATTCTAGGGGAGTTTAGGAAGTTTGGTGGTTCATTGTTGTCTTCCATACTGAATTTCTATGAGTGGACGTGAAAGGATATACCAATTTCACCAGGAAACGTATTTTCACATACCTGCCAGGGTTCTTTACCTGCCATAATCGACATGGGGCCGACGGCTCTACTTCCCCTACGAAGTAGGTTGTGCTATGGATGTTTAATACTCAAGAATAAATCAATCGATCTTAGCTGGATTTGAACCCACAAAAACTGGGTCCTGAGCAGAGTACTCAACACAAAGATCTCTGGGGTTGACATGAATTTCAGTGGCAAGCCAAAGCTTCAAGTGTTGATTCAGCCAGGCAACGAGTCTGTCCAAGATGTCCGTCCTGTGAACTCTTGAAACTAGGCGAGTACAGGAAAGGGGTTGAAGAGATTCTACTGAAATAACGGTTTCCGGAATAATGGTTTCCTTGGGTGAAGTATTAAATCTAATACCTGATTATTTATTGACAGGAAAAATATTGGATACAAAAATTAAAAATAGATTTATTAAAGTAGAAGAAAATAAACGTGAGGACTAAGATGAGTTTTGTAAATATTATTTTAGTCTTATTATTTTAACACGAACCAATTATAGATTCAATAAATTTTTTATTATTTTATCATTTGTACACCTGCTTTGAAAATTATGGTTTTTAAGAGTTGAATTTAAGATGTAATGATGAGTTTGCTATTTCAAAGTAAATGCAGTTCCATTAGCGTGATGAAGATATGTCAAAACCATCCTACTAAAGTCAGCCGATATTTTAACGTTTAGCTCAAGCCACTAATGGTATTGACGCCTAAGATTGTGGGACTACTTACTGATACATATGTTTAGTTGGAAGGTGAAGATAAGACTTATGAACAATTTAATCTTCATACAAACAGTAGAAGGATACGCTCTGTGTACAGAACAGTCATCTGTGATTATAACATTGAATATCTAAAAATTCATAGGCCTACTATTCATTTAAAAAATTAGAGGTTCTTATAGAGAGTGAATAAATTGTAAAAAAATGAAATTTAAAAATGTTTGAAATACGATTTTAAGTACAAAGAGAAAAACAAACATTAAAAAAATATCTTCCAAATAACTTTTCCCCTTACTTGATATTAAAGCTCTAATGACGTTTCATTTTACTCCCCATTCTTACATCTTCCAAGAACAGACAGAGTATTCTGCCTTCTAAAAGACCTCAAACGGTAAAAAGAGCCTGTGAGAATGGCAACAGAAAATACGATGTGTGTGAGAGAGAGAGCGGAGGGATAAAGAGTGGGTAGGGGACAGGGGAAGAATCGTTATTAAGCATATAAAGGGAAGTGGAGGAAGTTGTGAGCTGGTTAATTATGTATGCGTTTGATCGCAGAGTAAGGCGCAGCTCTAACAACACAAGTAAATACCGTCAAGAAACATTGCTCTGGTTCATCCATATCCCCTCTCCCTCCCACCCCCTCCTCGTACCAATCCCCTTATTTCATACATACTAAGAAAAAGCAACAGCTTATGAATATTTCATGACTTTTGCTGCAGTATTACTGATAGCATCACAACATATTTTCTAAAAACAAAATATGTTTCTTGGAACGTTGACACAATCTCTTACTTACGTCCAATAGACTTTATGCAGTTTGTTTTATTACTCGAATTTCAGATTAATATTTTTTTAGATCCACACACAAAATATGAACTATGGCTTCATAATTTCGTTATGAAAACAATAGATTTATAATTTGATCCATATCGGTGTATACGTGGTCCATGGCATCAACCTTGTCTAGACTGGTTTTCTGGTGATGACAAAGTCCGGGTTGTAATTATGGTAAGGTGTCTCTGGGACTATTGTTCATAATGATTTTCCCAGTCTTCCTTCTTGCAAATTAATGTATACTTTCTCTAAATCCTACTGTACTCATCCCTACCATAATAATGTGAGTTTTCAAAACGCTCGCATGGACTGTCGAGTTGTCTAACGCCTCACTGTTGCAATAGACAGGATTGCCAGTGATGGAGAGATCATGGTTTGAATAGTGTTTGGATGTACTTAGGCAGGTTATTCCTCAATGGTTTCCCACTCTCCCTCCATGAAAATGTTGAGGAATGTCCTTTAAATACAACCTTATTAACCCCTAAACCAATACTGTATGTACCTGAACTGGTCATAAGACGTAGTCCACCAAAATAAATACATATCGGAGCTTGGATGAGTAGTAAGTTTAATACTCCATGCATAGTTATTTCTTTATAATTTGTAAATAAAAATGAGTATTAAATGTGCTAAAATATACTAATTATTATATCCAACAGAACTTTAAAGTGTTTGAGCTTTTACAGAGTTTTTGCGACTATCACTGTGGCTGAATAATTTATAAGCCTTTTAAAAGCCAGACTGGGAGTTTTTTTTTTAAAGTCTTAGCCTCACTTGTGTAGTAAGTTCAACACCGAGGTTTTTACTGGCTAATCCAAGGTCAAGGTATGAGAGGAATTATTTGGAGTAAGCGAATTTATATTGATGTAAAAGAGGAAATGGGAAAACCAACAGTAAACGACATCAACAAACTAATATACATGATTCATTATCAACATCATCAACTGTCCCAGCCTGTGGCCTGGTCAGCTTAGTAAAATGTTTCCGTATCCTCTATCCAACCAACATTTCTCCCCCTTTAAACTCTTACATTCTTCTCCTCTCATTTGTACAATTTCTGTCATCTGTTTCCCCCATCTCTTTCTTAGTCTCCCTAGCAGTTTTTTTATACATGTTTAATCTCCATCATTCTCATTTGTGTTCTCTCTTTTCCCACCCTCACTACATGTCCATACAACTTCAACCTGGCTTCCTCAACTACCTCATGTACCCCAACTCTTGACCATACTTCTTCATTCCTAATTCTATCTCTTCTGGTAACAGCTAACATCCTCTTCACATGATCTCCACTTTCATAGACTCTCTTTCATTCAATTTCTATTTTTCTTCTGAATATGTGACTATGAGTTTAAAGTACGCCCGAACCAGCACTTCCTTACACTTCAAGGCCACTTTTTGGCACACCTATATGAGAACTCCTGCTGTCCTCTTCCAACTAGATCCTATCTACTCCCGCCCTTCGGCTCACTTAAGCTTCTTAGATATTTTACAGTATGTACTGTTAACAAATAAATTCTACTTAAACCAATCATGGTTTAATTTGTTTGAATATAGTTTTCTCCCGATGCTTCGATTGCGTAAATTTCAGTTTTAAAAACCGGTTCATTAAAACAATAATATTTCTAATTCCAGAGTTTCTAATTTCTCTTACCGAAAAGAAATGACGCACTTATTATAAAATAGAGAATACCACGATGAAAACTTTGGAGCTGATAAAATATAATGTAGTGTAACTCTTTCTGAACTAGACACACAACATGTCATCAGGAGCGAACAGTTACAGGCTACTGTTAGAACTATCATCAGGAGCGAACAGTTACAGGCTACTGTTAGAACTATCATCAGGAGCGAACAGTTACAGGCTACTGTTAGAACTATCATCAGGAGCGAACAGTTACAGGCTACTGTTAGAACTATCATCAGGAGCGAACAGTTACAGGCTACTGTTAGAACTATCATCAGGAGCGAACAGTTACAGGCTACTG